>CACSLI010000232.1:1800000-1997736 GCA_902706615.1 Meloidogyne luci | reverse complement strand
TATATTTCTAATTCCTTGGTTTAATTACCCAAGTTTAAGGTATGTAATATATCCTTCTTGGGAAAAATTTTGGAATTCTATTTCGAAAGAAATACTTAAAATTAATCAAAAAATTTAAAAAGTTTTTAAAAAAACTTTCATCCAAAATTTTAATATAACTTTTTTGTAAAAAAGTATTTTAAAAATTATTGAAGTAGAAAAGAAGCAGAGAATGTACACTATCTCTCATTAAACGATAAAAAAGCAAATTTTACTTCTCATCGAATTTTTCCAAATTTTTTTGACATTTTATTCGTTTATATTTCTAATTCCTTGGTTTAATTACCCAAGTTTAAGGTATGTAATATATCCTTCTTGGGAAAAATTTTGGAATTCTATTTCGAAAGAAATACTTAAAATTAATCAAAAAATTTAAAAAGTTTTTAAAAAAACTTTCATCCAAAATTTTAATATAACTTTTTTGTAAAAAAGTATTTTATAAATTATTGAAGTAGAAAAGAAGCAGAGAATGTACACTATCTCTCATTAAACGATAAAAAAGCAAATTTTACTTCTCATCGAATTTTTCCAAATTTTTTTGACATTTTATTCGTTTATATTTCCAATTCCTTGGTTTAATTACCCAAGTTTAAGGTATGTAAAAAATCCTTCTTGGGAAAAATTTTGGAATTGTATTTCGAAAGAAATACTTAAAATTAATCAAAAAATTTAAAAAGTTTTAAAAAAACTTTCATCCAAAATTTTAATATAACTTTTTTGTAAAAAAGTATTTTATAAATTATTGAAGTAGAAAAGAAGCAGAGAATGTACACTATCTCTCATTAAACGATAAAAAAGCAAATTTTACTTCTCATCGAATTTTTCCAAATTTTTATGACATTTTATTCGTTTATATTTCCATTTCCTTGGTTTAATTACCTAAGTTTAAGGTATGTAATAAATCCTTCTTGGGAAAAATTTTGGAATTGTATTCCGAAAGAAATACTTAAAATTAATCAAAAAATTTAAAAAGTTTTTAAAAAAACTTTCATCCAAAATTTTAATATAACTTTTTTGTAAAAAAGTATTTTATAAATTATTGAAATTAAAAAGTTATATAAAGAACGATATGATAATAACGTTTCCGTATTTTAAAATCAAAAGTTTAAATAATTATGCATTTTTCTTTTTCTTTTTTGGCTTATAAGCGAGGCAATTTTAGCTGCATTGCTTTGTTCGTCTAAAGATAAACTAGAATCACTTTCATAAATCAATCCTATTTCTCTTGCTTCAGATTCTTTACATTTTTTAGACTTTTTTCTTATTCTGTTGCGCTTTTTGAATTCTTCGTCTTCGTTATCAAGATCAGTATTATTGACATCATTTTCGCATATAGCTAAAAATTACTTGAATTTATAAAAAAACATTTAATTTTGAGTTGTCATAATTCAGAATGTTTTCATTTCAGTATACTAGGATTAATGTATGAACTAGAAAAATACAATATATCTCGAAACTTCCAATATAACTCGTAATCATATGATATAAGTACTTTAATATGAAAATTTTAATCTAACCGTCTTCAATTAATTTCCAGTATCTATTTACCTTCGAAAGCATTTTTTGCCAGAGCATGTTTGGTTGTTTTCATATGATATTCTAAATTAATTAATCGTAAAAAAGAAATATCTATTTGACAATAAACACAGAAAGCATATTTATTTCCTAAAGAGCTTTTCTTGAAGCATCCAGTTGATTCAATCATTTCTTCATAGTTTTCTTCAACATTTTCTTTATTTTTTAGAATATTTTTAGAATTTATACATTCTGAAAATAAGCAAAAAATTTATTTTATACGAAGCTTTATAAAAGATTTGTTAGCTTTCGAAATTTACTTGGACTATTAATTCTCGCAAATTTACTCGCTTATTTATACTTACTTATAGAAAGGGTATTTATAACGATAATTTATTGAAATTTTTGTAAATATTTTTTGTATTAAAAAAGATTATTCTGACCAACAAAATATAAACCGCTCAAATTGAAAATAGAATTATCTTTCGAGTAAAAGATAAAATTATACTATATCATTAAGAGAGACATAAACTTTAGAGTTTCACCGGAAGTTCCGGTTCCGGTTCCGGTTCCGGAAAGTTCCGGTGTTTTTTTGGTTCCGGTTCCGGTTCCGGGAACCGGAACTCAAATTGGATCCGGTTCCGGTTCCGGCTCCGGTTTACAAATTGGTTCCGGCCAAACCGGAACTTTTTTACACCCCTAAGGATTAGTTTTTTTTTAAAATATTAATGAACAACTCGTGCTCTCATACTTGTAATAAAAAAAATCGAAAGAAATAAGTTTATTTTCTTTCAAATGCCTTCTATTGAGCGGGTGTCCGAGTGGTTAAGGGTTTGGGCTTCACTCAAGGTGTTAATGATTTTAAGTTGGGTTCGCTTCCCGGTCGTAGGACAATAAATTTTCAAATTTTTCTTTCAACAAATAACTCATTTTATGAGTTTAATTTTGTTTTAAAAATTATTTTATTTTTACATGGAGTAAATTACACAATAATTTAGTCATAAAAAATATTCAAAGTTAAGGAGACTGAATTTAACATTTACATATATGAGGGGATAGTGATTGCCGTTTTTAGAAGTTCAACTGTATAACCTTTATCTGTTTCTTGTAATAATTGTACTGTTTGTGTTGAAATATTGCTGGTATTCTCAGCATTGTTGCCTTCAAAAGCCCTTTTCAACATTTTGTGTTTCTTTCTTCCTAAGTGATCCTTAACACATGAACCTTTATAATGTTGTTTACAATAAACACAATATTGCAGTTTTTTATATTTCCTTTTAAGATTAAGATAACGCGTAAATGATTGTCCATCCTTCAAGACCTTTGATTTTGATGAAACTAATAAATATTAGTGGTAATTACCCAAGTTTAAGGTATGTAAAAAATCCTTCTTGGGAAAAATTTTGGAATTGTATTTCGAAAGAAATACTTAAAATTAATCAAAAAATTTAAAAAGTTTTTAAAAAAACTTTCATCCAAAATTTTAATATAACTTTTTTGTAAAAAAGTATTTTAAAAATTATTGAAGTAGAAAAGAAGCAGAGAATGTACACTATCTCTCATTAAACGATAAAAAAGCAAATTTTACTTCTCATCGAATTTTTCCAAATTTTTTTGACATTTTATTCGTTTATATTTCCAATTCCTTGGTTTAATTACCCAAGTTTAAGGTATGTAAAAAATCCTTCTTGGGAAAAATTTTGGAATTGTATTTCGAAAGAAATACTTAAAATTAATCAAAAAATTTAAAAAGTTTTTAAAAAAACTTTCATCCAAAATTTTAATATAACTTTTTTGTAAAAAAGTATTTTAAAAATTATTGAAGTAGAAAAGAAGCAGAGAATGTACACTATCTCTCATTAAACGATAAAAAAGCAAATTTTACTTCTCATCGAATTTTTCCAAATTTTTTTGACATTTTATTCGTTTATATTTCTAATTCCTTGGTTTAATTACCCAAGTTTAAGGTATGTAATATATCCTTCTTGGGAAAAATTTTGGAATTCTATTTCGAAAGAAATACTTAAAATTAATCAAAAAATTTAAAAAGTTTTTAAAAAAACTTTCATCCAAAATTTTAATATAACTTTTTTGTAAAAAAGTATTTTATAAATTATTGAAGTAGAAAAGAAGCAGAGAATGTACACTATCTCTTATTAAACGATAAAAAAGCAAATTTTACTTCTCATCGAATTTTTCCAAATTTTTTTGACATTTTATTCGTTTATATTTCTAATTCCTTGGTTTAATTACCCAAGTTTAAGGTATGTAGAAAATCCTTCTTGGGAAAAATTTTGGAATTCTATTTCGAAAGAAATACTTAAAATTAATCAAAAAATTTAAAAAGTTTTTAAAAAAACTTTCATCCAAAATTTTAATATAACTTTTTTGTAAAAAAGTATTTTAAAAATTATTGAAGTAGAAAAGAAGCAGAGAATGTACACTATCTCTCATTAAACGATAAAAAAGCAAATTTTACTTCTCATCGAATTTTTCCAAATTTTTTTGACATTTTATTCGTTTATATTTCTAATTCCTTGGTTTAATTACCCAAGTTTAAGGTATGTAATATATCCTTCTTGGGAAAAATTTTGGAATTCTATTTCGAAAGAAATACTTAAAATTAATCAAAAAATTTAAAAAGTTTTTAAAAAAACTTTCATCCAAAATTTTAATATAACTTTTTTGTAAAAAAGTATTTTAAAAATTATTGAAGTAGAAAAGAAGCAGAGAATGTACACTATCTCTCATTAAACGATAAAAAAGCAAATTTTACTTCTCATCGAATTTTTCCAAATTTTTTTGACATTTTATTCGTTTATATTTCTAATTCCTTGGTTTAATTACCCAAGTTTAAGGTATGTAATATATCCTTCTTGGGAAAAATTTTGGAATTGTATTTCGAAAGAAATACTTAAAATTAATCAAAAAATTTAAAAAGTTTTTAAAAAAACTTTCATCCAAAATTTTAATATAACTTTTTTGTAAAAAAGTATTTTAAAAATTATTGAAGTAGAAAAGAAGCAGAGAATGTACACTATCTCTCATTAAACGATAAAAAAGCAAATTTTACTTCTCATCGAATTTTTCCAAATTTTTTTGACATTTTATTCGTTTATATTTCTAATTCCTTGGTTTAATTACCCAAGTTTAAGGTATGTAATATATCCTTCTTGGGAAAAATTTTGGAATTGTATTTCGAAAGAAATACTTAAAATTAATCAAAAAATTTAAAAAGTTTTTAAAAAAACTTTCATCCAAAATTTTAATATAACTTTTTTGTAAAAAAGTATTTTAAAAATTATTGAAGTAGAAAAGAAGCAGAGAATGTACACTATCTCTCATTAAACGATAAAAAAGCAAATTTTACTTCTCATCGAATTTTTCCAAATTTTTTTGACATTTTATTCGTTTATATTTCTAATTCCTTGGTTTAATTACCCAAGTTTAAGGTATGTAATATATCCTTCTTGGGAAAAATTTTGGAATTCTATTTCGAAAGAAATACTTAAAATTAATCAAAAAATTTAAAAAGTTTTTAAAAAAACTTTCATCCAAAATTTTAATATAACTTTTTTGTAAAAAAGTATTTTAAAAATTATTGAAGTAGAAAAGAAGCAGAGAATGTACACTATCTCTCATTAAACGATAAAAAAGCAAATTTTACTTCTCATCGAATTTTTCCAAATTTTTTTGACATTTTATTCGTTTATATTTCTAATTCCTTGGTTTAATTACCCAAGTTTAAGGTATGTAGAAAATCCTTCTTGGAAAAAATTTTGGAATTGTATTTCGAAAGAAATACTTAAAATTAATCAAAAAATTTAAAAAGTTTTTAAAAAAACTTTCATCCAAAATTTTAATATAACTTTTTTGTAAAAAAGTATTTTAAAAATTATTGAAGTAGAAAAGAAGCAGAGAATGTACACTATCTCTCATTAAACGATAAAAAAGCAAATTTTACTTCTCATCGAATTTTTCCAAATTTTTTTGACATTTTATTCGTTTATATTTCTAATTCCTTGGTTTAATTACCCAAGTTTAAGGTATGTAATATATCCTTCTTGGGAAAAATTTTGGAATTGTATTTCGAAAGAAATACTTAAAATTAATCAAAAAATTTAAAAAGTTTTTAAAAAAACTTTCATCCAAAATTTTAATATAACTTTTTTGTAAAAAAGTATTTTAAAAATTATTGAAGTAGAAAAGAAGCAGAGAATGTACACTATCTCTCATTAAACGATAAAAAAGCAAATTTTACTTCTCATCGAATTTTTCCAAATTTTTTTGACATTTTATTCGTTTATATTTCTAATTCCTTGGTTTAATTACCCAAGTTTAAGGTATGTAGAAAATCCTTCTTGGAAAAAATTTTGGAATTGTATTTCGAAAGAAATACTTAAAATTAATCAAAAAATTTAAAAAGTTTTTAAAAAAACTTTCATCCAAAATTTTAATATAACTTTTTTGTAAAAAAGTATTTTAAAAATTATTGAAGTAGAAAAGAAGCAGAGAATGTACACTATCTCTCATTAAACGATAAAAAAGCAAATTTTACTTCTCATCGAATTTTTCCAAATTTTTTTGACATTTTATTCGTTTATATTTCTAATTCCTTGGTTTAATTACCCAAGTTTAAGGTATGTAATATATCCTTCTTGGGAAAAATTTTGGAATTGTATTTCGAAAGAAATACTTAAAATTAATCAAAAAATTTAAAAAGTTTTTAAAAAAACTTTCATCCAAAATTTTAATATAACTTTTTTGTAAAAAAGTATTTTAAAAATTATTGAAGTAGAAAAGAAGCAGAGAATGTACACTATCTCTCATTAAACGATAAAAAAGCAAATTTTACTTCTCATCGAATTTTTCCAAATTTTTTTGACATTTTATTCGTTTATATTTCTAATTCCTTGGTTTAATTACCCAAGTTTAAGGTATGTAATATATCCTTCTTGGGAAAAATTTTGGAATTCTATTTCGAAAGAAATACTTAAAATTAATCAAAAAATTTAAAAAGTTTTTAAAAAAACTTTCATCCAAAATTTTAATATAACTTTTTTGTAAAAAAGTATTTTAAAAATTATTGAAGTAGAAAAGAAGCAGAGAATGTACACTATCTCTCATTAAACGATAAAAAAGCAAATTTTACTTCTCATCGAATTTTTCCAAATTTTTTTGACATTTTATTCGTTTATATTTCTAATTCCTTGGTTTAATTACCCAAGTTTAAGGTATGTAATATATCCTTCTTGGGAAAAATTTTGGAATTGTATTTCGAAAGAAATACTTAAAATTAATCAAAAAATTTAAAAAGTTTTTAAAAAAACTTTCATCCAAAATTTTAATATAACTTTTTTGTAAAAAAGTATTTTAAAAATTATTGAAGTAGAAAAGAAGCAGAGAATGTACACTATCTCTCATTAAACGATAAAAAAGCAAATTTTACTTCTCATCGAATTTTTCCAAATTTTTTTGACATTTTATTCGTTTATATTTCTAATTCCTTGGTTTAATTACCCAAGTTTAAGGTATGTAATATATCCTTCTTGGGAAAAATTTTGGAATTGTATTTCGAAAGAAATACTTAAAATTAATCAAAAAATTTAAAAAGTTTTTAAAAAAACTTTCATCCAAAATTTTAATATAACTTTTTTGTAAAAAAGTATTTTATAAATTATTGAAGTAGAAAAGAAGCAGAGAATGTACACTATCTCTTATTAAACGATAAAAAAGCAAATTTTACTTCTCATCGAATTTTTCCAAATTTTTTTGACATTTTATTCGTTTATATTTCTAATTTCTTGGTTTAATTACCCAAGTTTAAGGTATGTAATATATCCTTCTTGGGAAAAATTTTGGAATTCTATTTCGAAAGAAATACTTAAAATTAATCAAAAAATTTAAAAAGTTTTTAAAAAAACTTTCATCCAAAATTTTAATATAACTTTTTTGTAAAAAAGTATTTTATAAATTATTGAAGTAGAAAAGAAGCAGAGTATGTACACTATCTCTTATTAAACGATAAAAAAGCAAATTTTACTTCTCATCGAATTTTTCCAAATTTTTTTGACATTTTATTCGTTTATATTTCTAATTCCTTGGTTTAATTACCCAAGTTTAAGGTATGTAGAAAATCCTTCTTGTGAAAAATTTTGGAATTGTATTTCGAAAGAAATACTTAAAATTAATCAAAAAATTTAAAAAGTTTTTAAAAAAACTTTCATCCAAAATTTTAATATAACTTTTTTGTAAAAAAGTATTTTATAAATTATTGAAGTAGAAAAGAAGCAGAGAATGTACACTATCTCTCATTAAACGATAAAAAAGCAAATTTTACTTCTCATCGAATTTTTCCAAATTTTTATGACATTTTATTCGTTTATATTTCCAATTCCTTGGTTTAATTACCCAAGTTTAAGGTATGTAAAAAATCCTTCTTGGGAAAAATTTTGGAATTGTATTTCGAAAGAAATACTTAAAATTAATCAAAAAATTTAAAAAGTTTTAAAAAAACTTTCATCCAAAATTTTAATATAACTTTTTTGTAAAAAAGTATTTTATAAATTATTGAAGTAGAAAAGAAGCAGAGAATGTACACTATCTCTCATTAAACGATAAAAAAGCAAATTTTACTTCTCATCGAATTTTTCCAAATTTTTATGACATTTTATTCGTTTATATTTCCAATTCCTTGGTTTAATTACCCAAGTTTAAGGTATGTAAAAAATCCTTCTTGGGAAAAATTTTGGAATTGTATTTCGAAAGAAATACTTAAAATTAATCAAAAAATTTAAAAAGTTTTTAAAAAAACTTTCATCCAAAATTTTAATATAACTTTTTTGTAAAAAAGTATTTTAAAAATTATTGAAGTAGAAAAGAAGCAGAGAATGTACACTATCTCTCATTAAACGATAAAAAAGCAAATTTTACTTCTCATCGAATTTTTCCAAATTTTTATGACATTTTATTCGTTTATATTTCCAATTCCTTGGTTTAATTACCCAAGTTTAAGGTATGTAAAAAATCCTTCTTGGGAAAAATTTTGGAATTGTATTTCGAAAGAAATACTTAAAATTAATCAAAAAATTTAAAAAGTTTTTAAAAAAACTTTCATCCAAAATTTTAATATAACTTTTTTGTAAAAAAGTATTTTATAAAGTATTGAAGTAAAAAAGAAGCAGAGAATGTACACTATCTCTTATTAAACGATAAAAAAGCAAATTTTACTTCTCATCGAATTTTTCCAAATTTTTTTGACATTTTATTCGTTTATATTTCTAATTCCTTGGTTTAATTACCCAAGTTTAAGGTATGTAGAAAATCCTTCTTGGAAAAAATTTTGGAATTGTATTTCGAAAGAAATACTTAAAATTAATCAAAAAATTTAAAAAGTTTTTAAAAAAACTTTCATCCAAAATTTTAATATAACTTTTTTGTAAAAAAGTATTTTATAAATTATTGAAGTAGAAAAGAAGCAGAGAATGTACACTATCTCTCATTAAACGATAAAAAAGCAAATTTTACTTCTCATCGAATTTTTCCAAATTTTTATGACATTTTATTCGTTTATATTTCCAATTCCTTGGTTTAATTACCCAAGTTTAAGGTATGTAAAAAATCCTTCTTGGGAAAAATTTTGGAATTGTATTTCGAAAGAAATACTTAAAATTAATCAAAAAATTTAAAAAGTTTTTAAAAAAACTTTCATCCAAAATTTTAATATAACTTTTTTGTAAAAAAGTATTTTATAAATTATTGAAGTAGAAAAGAAGCAGAGTATGTACACTATCTCTTATTAAACGATAAAAAAGCAAATTTTACTTCTCATCGAATTTTTCCAAATTTTTTTGACATTTTATTCGTTTATATTTCTAATTCCTTGGTTTAATTACCCAAGTTTAAGGTATGTAGAAAATCCTTCTTGGAAAAAATTTTGGAATTGTATTTCGAAAGAAATACTTAAAATTAATCAAAAAATTTAAAAAGTTTTTAAAAAAACTTTCATCCAAAATTTTAATATAACTTTTTTGTAAAAAAGTATTTTATAAATTATTGAAGTAGAAAAGAAGCAGAGAATGTACACTATCTCTCATTAAACGATAAAAAAGCAAATTTTACTTCTCATCGAATTTTTCCAAATTTTTTTGACATTTTATTCGTTTATATTTCTAATTCCTTGGTTTAATTACCCAAGTTTAAGGTATGTAATATATCCTTCTTGGGAAAAATTTTGGAATTCTATTTCGAAAGAAATACTTAAAATTAATCAAAAAATTTAAAAAGTTTTTAAAAAACTTTCATCCAAAATTTTAATATAACTTTTTTGTAAAAAAGTATTTTATAAATTATTGAAGTAGAAAAGAAGCAGAGAATGTACACTATCTCTCATTAAACGATAAAAAAGCAAATTTTACTTCTCATCGAATTTTTCCAAATTTTTTTGACATTTTATTCGTTTATATTTCTAATTCCTTGGTTTAATTACCCAAGTTTAAGGTATGTAGAAAATCCTTCTTGGAAAAAATTTTGGAATTGTATTTCGAAAGAAATACTTAAAATTAATCAAAAAATTTAAAAAGTTTTTAAAAAAACTTTCATCCAAAATTTTAATATAACTTTTTTGTAAAAAAGTATTTTATAAATTATTGAAGTAGAAAAGAAGCAGAGAATGTACACTATCTCTCATTAAACGATAAAAAAGCAAATTTTACTTCTCATCGAATTTTTCCAAATTTTTATGACATTTTATTCGTTTATATTTCCAATTCCTTGGTTTAATTACCCAAGTTTAAGGTATGTAAAAAATCCTTCTTGTGAAAAATTTTGGAATTGTATTTCGAAAGAAATACTTAAAATTAATCAAAAAATTTAAAAAGTTTTAAAAAAACTTTCATCCAAAATTTTAATATAACTTTTTTGTAAAAAAGTATTTTATAAATTATTGAAGTAGAAAAGAAGCAGAGAATGTACACTATCTCTCATTAAACGATAAAACATTTTCTTTATTTTTTAGAATATTTTTAGAATTTATACATTCTGAAAATAAGCAAAAAATTTATTTTATACGAAGCTTTATAAAAGATTTGTTAGCTTTCGAAATTTACTTGGACTATTAATTCTCGCAAATTTACTCGCTTATTTATACTTACTTATAGAAAGGGTATTTATAACGATAATTTATTGAAATTTTTGTAAATATTTTTTGTATTAAAAAAGATTATTCTGACCAACAAAATATAAACCGCTCAAATTGAAAATAGAATTATCTTTCGAGTAAAAGATAAAATTATACTATATCATTAAGAGAGACATAAACTTTAGAGTTTCACCGGAAGTTCCGGTTCCGGTTCCGGTTCCGGAAAGTTCCGGTGTTTTTTTGGTTCCGGTTCCGGTTCCGGGAACCGGAACTCAAATTGGATCCGGTTCCGGTTCCGGCTCCGGTTTACAAATTGGTTCCGGCCAAACCGGAACTTTTTTACACCCCTAAGGATTAGTTTTTTTTTAAAATATTAATGAACAACTCGTGCTCTCATACTTGTAATAAAAAAAATCGAAAGAAATAAGTTTATTTTCTTTCAAATGCCTTCTATTGAGCGGGTGTCCGAGTGGTTAAGGGTTTGGGCTTCACTCAAGGTGTTAATGATTTTAAGTTGGGTTCGCTTCCCGGTCGTAGGACAATAAATTTTCAAATTTTTCTTTCAACAAATAACTCATTTTATGAGTTTAATTTTGTTTTAAAAATTATTTTATTTTTACATGGAGTAATTACAGTTTTTTGGCCCTCTAAAATTTTTCGTATGACTAATAAATGATGAATTTTTTTGCTTACAGCCTTCAGAAATTTTCAAAATTTTCGCCTGCGGCGCTGAAAAAGAAAGTTGAATGGTATAACGTATTATTTGGATGGATTAACGTGGATTTTGAGTTATATAGTGTGATATCAAGGGGCCTAATATCCTTCTTTACTTCCTTATCCCCATAAAACGTATATTGCTCCTTATTCCACTGATATCCCTTAAACCCCCTTACAATTCTGAATCCTTATATCGCCCGATATCAAACACTTATACCAACAAATCCGTTCATACACCACTCTCTAATCTAAATATATCACTTATCGCCGACAAATTTTCGGTTCGGTTTTGGTTAATCAAAAGTCCCGGTTCGGTTCGGTTTCGGTTAACCGAAGAAGTTGGTGAACAGACAGCCCTATTAAACTACAATTTTTTTTCAAATTTGCTAGCAAAAATTTTTTTAAAAGTTCCGGTTCCGGTTCCGGTTCCGGGCCGGAACTTTGAAAAGTTCCGGTTCCGGTTCCGGGAACCGGAACTCAAATTGGATCCGGTTCCGGTTCCGGTCAAAATTTCGGTTCCGGTGAAACACTAATAAACTTATTTTCGCATAAAAATCAAAAATCTAAACCTTTATAAGCTTTTTTCAGTCTGAGATGCTTGAAGGTTTTTACGTGATATCTCATACTCCTTCTAGGATAGTAACGTTTGCAATAAACGCAATAATAATTGTTTTTAGCTTTTATTTTATTTGTTGTTGGCATTTGATTTTCTGAAAAACAATAATGTCTTTTGGAATAAAGATAGTTAAAATAATTTAGTCATAAAAAATATTCAAAGTTAAGGAGACTGAATTTAACATTTACATATATGAGGGGATAGTGATTGCCGTTTTTAGAAGTTCAACTGTATAACCTTTATCTGTTTCTTGTAATAATTGTACTGTTTGTGTTGAAATATTGCTGGTATTCTCAGCATTGTTGCCTTCAAAAGCCCTTTTCAACATTTTGTGTTTCTTTCTTCCTAAGTGATCCTTAACACATGAACCTTTATAATGTTGTTTACAATAAACACAATATTGCAGTTTTTTATATTTCCTTTTAAGATTAAGATAACGCGTAAATGATTGTCCATCCTTCAAGACCTTTGATTTTGATGAAACTAATAAATATTAGTGGTTTTATTTTATTGAGAAAATTATCGAATAAGTCTTCCCTTAGCTGAGTCAGAAAGGACGTAGTAAAGTTAATTATTTAAATTTTTTAATTTTGATGTAAATCTAGCTCGTAATTAGATTTATAATTAGATTTATACTCGTAAATCTCGTAATCTAAATCATGATAAGCTAGTTAATTTTCCCCGTGGCCCCCGTCGGGGAACACCTCTAGTAAATACGAATGTAAATAATGTGTATATACATGCACTTTCCTTTTCAACATTTGTATTCTTTAACAAATGATTCACTGATTCATCAGAGCCTCCACCGGCAACAAAAGAAAGTATTAAATATAACAAAAATAGATTATTCAGCCTCCTATACGTATAGAAAAGGGGTGAAAATCTGAATAATAATTTGAATAGAAAACATATAATTATTAAAGATAATGGTATTATCAATATTAACTTCCAATTAACAAAATCCAAGATTATACTATTTAAGTCAATTAGTTTTAAATTACTCCAGGTATTAAATATCCAATTATCAGCATTATTTTGAGTTTTATAAATTTCTGGAGTACCATTTTTCATAAACACCTTTACTCTCTCAGCTACATAAAATTCTAATTTGCCCTTTAGCTCAAAAAACGAACTGCCTCCAGGACAAATCACTTGACAATTTTCTTGTACTATTTCTTTAGAAAAGGCTAAAACTGCATACTGCTCCACACCTTCTTTGGAACAATGTGCCGTAAATATATTATCTTTGCACTTAATTTCTGCAAGTATATTTCCCATATCCGCCTTACATATAAATTTAAAAATAGCTCCTGCACAACTGTAACATCCTGACAACTTTATTGGCGTAACCTTACACTTTGTAATCTCAACATTAGAAGCTATTGTCCAATTTTCGATTCTTATCATAACCTGTATTGGTAAATAACTAATTTCACTCATTATTTTCCTACCAACGCTTCTGAGTTTAACTCTATTTACGTCTAATGGTAAAGATTTGTGTGGGTCGTTTAAAATATCCTCTACCGATAAATCTACACAATTACAAGAAATTCTTTCCTTTTCCGTATCTTCCCAACATTCGTTACACACTGAAGTGTCCAGCTTACACTGGGAAAAATTTCCAGGATATTTCCCACAATCTAATAAAGTTTTGAAATTCTCAGTAATTGCAATCCCAGAATTACCTATAATAAATTGACTGTTCAAGACTGGTGCAATTGGGGGAATTAAATCCCATAACATAATTTTAAAATCTTTCCAGTGAACTGTTAATCCAGGATAAAGTGTAAATCTAGTTTTTTCAGAATTTCCGTTTAGTACAAGGCTCATTTCCATTTCTACACTGTAGTCCCAAGTTGGACATGTTACTAATTTAAAATTTTCTTTTGACTTTGGCACCGCGTATATTTGATAAAAATAACATGTAGAACCAGGCAGTCCACAATTAAATCCCCAAAGTGACTGACCATCTATACAATAAGCATTTCATGGATATTTAGTCCATTCTTCCAGCTCTGGTACAACTTCGTTGGTTTTAATATTATTACATTTCCCTGCTTTACATGTCCCGACCGAAGGACATCTCTTTACTGATTCTATTCTTGTTTCAAACGATCTTAAATATCCTAAAATTTCTTCATTACATAAAATCGATAATCCTTTCATTACAAATTCTAATTCGCCAATTATAATACCTTTCTCATTTTTTATTGTAAAAGAGCTTGTTTGACCTTCAGGCAAAAGAGTAATAGTATTTACTGTATTTATTTTACAAAATAAATTATTGGATTTTTTATAACAGTCTTCAGATCTTGCCTGTACCGAAACGACCTCAACATCTGCTAAATTTACCGGAATTAAGCAATAAACGAGTACAATTAATCCTAATTTATGTAGACGTCTATTTCTTTTCTTATTGCTTCTTACGTCTTTTCCTGGTGTAAGAAGTGGTCTTTTGGACTTATCCTTTTTTACCACCTTTCTTCTACAAAATAAACCACATATAAATTTAAATATATGCCAAAATAACGACAAAATCTTACCAAAAGTAAACAAAATTTTACATAAACATAAAGTTATGCTAAGAATTGCACTAACTATTATTCCAATAAGAATACCTAACATAATCAATACTTTATTTGATAAACAATGAATATTGACCATTTGCTCGAATAACCCAGATACTCTTTTACAAGGATCTATTGGAGGGCATGTTATCCTTGCTTTAAATTTACGCCCTCTTTCCCAATAAGTTGAAACACAATTATATTCTTTCATCGTAATTTCTTTTGATAATGGAAATTTTATATCCTTTTTTCCGTCCAAAACTACTAAACAGCTTTGTAAGCAACAAATTTCCGTCTTTTCGTTTCTTGGACTGACTTCTGTGCTAACACCAAAGTCTGTACATGTTAATCGACAATTTTTACAACCTTTCAATGGATAATTCTGTACTGAATTTCCAACCATTATAAATCCTATTAACTGAAGTATTATCAAGAGAAGACCTGCTTTAGCCCTAGTGATCATTGGATGAGTTGACACTTTTGTTTTTAAATCCCTTTTAGAATTTTTATTCTTTTCTACATTCGTTAAATTATCTTTCTTTCTTTCTATAACCTGGTTTAATTCTCCTTTCCTTTTCTCCTCAATACTTTGGTCACTCACTGAATCACTCTTATTTTCTATTTTATCCTTTTCTTCGGTTTCCACTTCCATTGGAAACAATTTATTGATCGGTCGGATATAAAATTTTTTACCGATTTGAACTTTTGCGCTTCTCGGTGGTGTTCCGTCCAATTCTAAGATTTTTCCCAATAACCATGAATTTCTTGGTTGACCCTCACGCTGGACTATAACGACTTCTCCAACCCTAGGATGTCTTTTTAACGAAGTTCTATCATTATTATGAAACCACTTCGACTTTTCTCGAAGAATTAATAAATATTCACGCGTCCAACGTGACCAATACTTTTCAAAAGCCTTTTGAGTGGCTTTAAGCCTTAACCTCAAATGCTCACTTGTATTAAAGTGAGCCTTTAAGCCTTAACCTCACTAATGCTCACTCACTCACTCAATGCTCACTTTAAGCCTTAACCTCAAATGCTCACTCACCTCCCTGCCGTATATTCTTCTTTTTCTTCTTCGGATTGATTATTTTCTTTAATTTCAATGTTTGGTACCAAGAAGTCAATAGGCCTAAGACAAACAGGACCATCTGTTTCCACCGAAACAAAGGTAATAGGTCTACAATTTATAGAAAATTCAACCTCTTTAGTGAATGTCCTAAGCTCCTCCAAACTTAATATAACTCCTCCTAGAGTCCTTTTAAAAGAATCTTTTACCAATCTGACCATCCTTTCATATATTCCTCCAGCCCATGGTGATAATGCTGGAATAAAATACCATTCAATGCCTTTCATTATTAAAAAATTATTTAAGCTTTTTTCTTCATTTGTTGCCTTCTCTATCCATTTTCCCACTAATTTAGCTCCTATTAATTCAGATGCAACTTTAAATTGATTAGCATTGTCAGAAATTATTTTTTCCGGACATCCTCTTATTGCAATAAATCTCCTTAGAACATGCATAAATGCCAAAGCTGAAAGCTCAAATATTACCTCAAGGTGCACCGCACGTGTCGAAAGACATGTGAACAATACTATCCAAAATTTAGCCTTTCCCTCTTCCATTTTATACAACGAAGGGCCAAGATAATCGACTCCAATTGTCTCAAATGTACGGGATTTTCTTAATCTTTCTTTTGGTAATCCTGGCATTACAGGTAAAGCAAATTTAGGACCATTAATTTTTTGACATTTTTTACAATTTCTTATGCACTTTTTAACCTCTCTTCTAGCGGAGGGCAGCCAAAATTTACTCAGAAAATTTCCTAAAACTGAGTCAACTCCTGAGTGCATTAATTCGACATGAATCTTTTCTATTATTAATTTTACAGCAATACACCCTTTTGGTAAAATTATAGGACTTCTAAATGCTTCTGGTGTTTCACTCAAGCCTATTCTACTATTTAGACGTAAAAGTCCATTTTCATCCTCGATTACCTTCATTTTATCATTTAATGAATTCTTGCATAACGATTTTTGAATAAGTTTTAGTAGAAATATTTCTGTTTTTAAGAAATCACTTCCTGTAAGATTTTCATTACAATTTAAAGATTTAATAAATTCTCCATTTATTTTCTTTCTACATTTACTCAGCCATGTACGACAAAATAAAGAGACAATTAAAATTATTTTTACCAATTTGTTCCAATTACTCCACCGACTAAAATCAATAAATTCGTCTCCTTTATAATTATTAACAAGATTTATTTCGAAATTATTTTCTTCCTCAGTTGACTCTTCTACTTTAACTTTAAAATTTAATTCCGATGGCCAACAATCCATGGATTTGTTTAACCATTCTGGACCTTTCCACCAAATTAAACAATTTCTTAAATCCGAAGCAGAAATTCCTCTCGTTGCAATATCAGCCGGATTTTCACTCGTGTTTACATATCCAAATTTAATATCAATATGGCTCCTAATTTCGTTTAATCTATTTTCTACAAATCTTTCTCCACGATGATTTTCTTTAATCCAAAATAAAACTGGCTTTGAATCGCACCACAAATATTTTTCTTCAATCTTAAGACCAATTTGATCTTCAACAAATTTAATTGCTCTTGTAGCAATTAAAACACCCAATAACTCCATGCGAGGTATACTGACAGCCATTCTTTTTGGTTTCAGCCTGTTCCTTGCATATAAAATATTTACTAAATTTTTCTCGTTAGACATCTAATATACACACAAGCTGCGTAAGCATCTTTCGATGCGTCTGAAAAAACGTGTAGTTGACAAGTACCATTTTTAATTAAAACCTTTCTTTCTATTTCAATTGGTTCTATTTTCCAACCTTCTATAATTTTAACCCATTCTTCGCTTTCTTCTACACTCAAAGTTGTGTCCCAATCTCTTTCTTTCTCCCAAAGAGATTGAAAGAAGAGTTTAGCAGATAATAGTCCCGGAGAAACGATTCCTAATGGATCGAAAATACTAGCTAATTGTTTAAGTACTACACGCTTATTAATCTTTGTATTAGCTTCAGTTGGAGGAAAAATTAATGAAATTTTATCCTTCTCTATATCCCAAGGAATACCTAAAAATTTCGGCTTATTTTTCTCTAGCCGATCTTCCACAGGAATTCCTTCATTAAATTCTGTACAATTAGAAATGAACTCTCGTAAATTCATTCTGGCATCAATAAAAATGTTTTTAAGCCTAGTATATGATTGAAATGCTTCCTCTTTTGATTCAACACCAATTAAAATATTATCCACGTATGAATTATTTTTAGCCATTTTTGCAATAGGGTCATCTATTGATTCTAAATGATGTCTTACTGTAGCCGTTAACAAAAATGGACTTGATATCACTCCAAACGGAACTTTCGTGAATCTCAAGTATCTTAAATTATTAAAAGAAATCGGCTTTTTAACATCTTTTAACCAAATCAATTTTAAAACTTCTCGATCTTCTGGGTCGAGTTCTAGACAATGAAAAGCCTTTTCAATGTCCGCCCAAATAGCTATCTTTGGTATTCTAAATCTTATTAGCATTCCTGCCAATTCTGGCATTATAATAGGTCCTCTATACAAAAGCTCATTTAAACTCTTTCCACCTCTTATCTTGGCTGAAGCGTCGTAAACGACTCTTACTTTTTTGGTAGTAACCACTGGGTGGTGAGGCAAGAAGTGTTCTACTGCTCCTTTAACTTTCCGAGCATCTTCCAATACACCTCTTTCAATATCACTATTTATTATTTTTTCGTATTCTTTCATTAATTCTGGATTCTTTTTCAGTCTATCCATCAGACCTAAAAATCGCCTATAGGCTAATGAATAATTCGAGGGTAATTTATCTTTTTCTTCTTTCCAAGGCCACTTTACGATATATTGACCATTCGGCCCGCGCTTTATGGTATTTTCAAAGAACTCCAGTGCTACCTGATCATCTTTGCTTGTTGGATCCTCTCTTACTCCTAGCGTCTCCAAACTCCAAAAGTTATTCATTTCTTCATCCTTGGTAGTAATATTCAACATTGAAAAATTCGAATCATTTTTGTTACTCGAAAATACTTTATTTAATTCATTTCCTAATTCGCCACAAATAATTGTTCCCACTGAAGTTTCAACCTTGAATAATCTTTTAGACAAAGGTTCTAAATTTTTAAAGAATCTCCAAAAATGCCTTATGCTTATCAAAATATCAGGAACCTTCTTCAAGGTCCTTATCTTTCCGTTTTCTAAATTAGCACATTTAATATTAGGCATCATTTCTTTTTTAATTTTATAAGCCACAATTTTTTCTTTACTCCCGTCATCTACCATAATTTCGACAATAAAACAAGCCGAATCAAGACGAATAGGCTCTTTGTATGAAAAAGGTAAGATTCTAAGTTCCTGTTTCCCTATCTTTTTTAAATTTAATTCTTTAACCTTTTCTTCTGTTATAAAATTAATAGTGGCTCCAGAATCAAATAGACCAACAGCCTCACAGTTTCTATTACCATTATTTAAGGTCATATTACATTGCATTAAAATAACCTCTTTAGGTTCATCCACAATAGTTAGTATATTATCAGAATACTCTATTTGATTTACATTTTCAACTCTTTTAAATTCTCTTTCATCTTTCCCATTTTTAAATAATTTTGGACAAATTAATTTATTATGGTGTCCTCTACAATTATAACAATTGATTTTTGACCTACAATTGGATATTATGTGCCCTTTTTTCAGACAAAGGAAACACCGATTTTGTTCAGACAAACTTTTAGTTCTGAGATGTAATAATTTAACTTTTTCACATTTCTCAGCGTGATGTGCCCCTTGGCAAAAATAACAAATTACTTCAAATTTTTTATAACCTTTATTTCTATTATCTCCTGATTGGACAGTAAATACTCTTTCAAAATTTTCTTTCCTAAAATTATTCCGTTTATTATTAAAGCCTTTATTGGCATTCCAATTACCACGAAATTTGTTCTGATCAATGTTTTTAGAAAATGATTGAACGCATCTTTGCGCTTCTTCCCTAAGAGCGACAATTTCTTCTAAACATTTTCTTAAATTTTCAACTTTCCAATCCATTTTATTTTCTTTTTCTTTTTTCAATAATTCCAATACTATACTCCTAGGTAATTTATTTTTTATAGCCATCATTACGATCGACTCATCTTCAACCTTTCCCATCGCTGTAAGGGATCTACAAATCCTTTCTACTTCCTCTAAATAAGAGCGAAGAGAGTAAACAGACTCATTTGCCATAGGAAGACTAATAAGCTCCGCATGAAGAGTATCTCTTATAGCCTTCTCATTTCCAAACTGACGTTTCAATGCGTCTTTTAACGGTTCATAATGCTCAGCAATTGGCCTATAGCCCATAGCAGCTCGTTTGGCCTTCCCTCTAAGGCTTTGAATTAAATAATGGGCCTTTAGCCCGGGATCAATTTCCAAACAATCCACTGTACGCGTAAATGCCTGCCAAAATTCTGGCCAGGTCAAAGAATCCCCATAAAATTCCGCCAAACGTGTTTTTGGCAAATGTGTTGGAATAAAGTAATTTTCCCTTACTTCATTTTCAGCCTTGGGCACTTGATGCCTCCTAGATTCATTCATTCTGTTCTGGCCTACGCCTAATTCTACCGAAAATGCAGACTGACTACTGCTTTCTTCCGATTCATTCGCAAAGAGGATTTCTATATCTGCAATAGCTTCATGAGCATTATCTATCCACACGGCATAGTGCTGGCCGTTTGAAGAAAACCCTGCTTGAATCTGCTCCTCAGCAGCTCGATCATCTACAGGAAGACCACGAATATAACCCTGCCATTGGTTGGCTTTTTCTTCTAATTTGTTTACTGTTCGTTTTATTTTTACCAAAATATTCCTTAGAAATTCTAAACCTTCTTCTGTACGCTCCTGAGCATCCAAAATAGGACGAAGTTCGTCTAAATACCCTCTTAATCGAGTTAAAGCTGGCGCCATTGATTGTCTTATTATCCCTGACATTTTTTCTATTTATTTATTTAATATTTATTTATATATATCTTTAAAGTAGACTTTCGACCCACAAAAAATAGATTGATATAACAAATCCAAAGGCTATAAAATAATAAAAAAGCCTCAAAAAATATGCTCCTGTGAACAAGAAAAATTAAATCTGTTGTTTTTTTTTAAAATACTTCACCTGTCTGTTACTTTTAACAGACTCAGTATATACTAAATATACTTAATAATAATATTGATACTTTTCTAGAAAAAAGTCCTCAATATCCAAATTTTAAAAAACCAATTTTATAAAACTTTTTTCAAATTAAAAAAAAATTTTTTTTTTTTATAAATATATTTTCTCTTTCTTCAAAAAATGGGGTCGTGGCACCATAAACTAAATTCCCCGAAATATATAAAAATATTTATTTTATATTTAAAAAACAAGAAGTGAGTAAAAAAAATGAAAAAATATTTCTTTTTAAATAAAAAGAAATAGCAAAAAAATAAATGTGTGTGTCATCGCAAAAAAAATAAAAATAAAATATGAACTTTCAAAAATTCTTTTTTCTTTGTCATTCGATGACACATCCTTTGCATTATAAAATCCCGAAAGATTTATTAAATTATTCAATTATTTTTTTGAATATTTAAAATTTTTGGCTATAAATGTGAATACACGAATTTTTATAAAAATTAAAAATTCCTATGATTCTAATCCTCCATAACAAAAATACCTTTAAATATAGCTTTATGGTTTAAATGTGATATTGACTGTAGATGTACATTAAGCACACTTGATTTATTAATTAGATTTCGTTTGCAATAAATACAGTAAACGTAATTTTTAAATTGAACACTTTTTGTAAAACATCCGTCAGTGTCTTTACATTTAATCACAAAATTTGAATTAAAATTAATATCTCCTTTAGCAGCGTCTAGAATGTATTAAAAAATATAAAAAATCCTGAATATATGCTAAAATCTTTTTCTTGTGTTAAAAATCATTATTTTTCTAACAAAAATATTTTAAAATAAATGTTAAAGCTAGACAACAAATACACGTAAATACAGGGTGCGTCATAAGTAATTGGACACTTGTTTTCTCTCATAACTTTATTAAAACACAATCAAATAAAATCAAAATACAATCAAATGATAGAGAATTAAATAAGGAACAATAATAATCAAGAAGTTTCGAGATGCCCACCCTTGGCTTTGATACAGAGGCGAAGGCGCGAAGAAAAATTTTCGCAAATAGCACGCACCTCCTTGAGTGTTATTAAGTCCCACTCTCGGGTGAGAGAGTGGCGCAGAGACTCCAAACTTTTTTGAGGCTTAGCACAGACCATGGACTCCAAAATTGACCAAACAGAATATCCATCGGGTTTAAATCCGGGGAGTAGGGCGGCAATTTTTGAGCGCTAATGAACCCTGGAAAATTGGCCTTGCAACAGTCCTGAACTTCTTTTGCCTTGTGTGCCGGAGCAGAGTCCTGTTGGAAAATCCAGACTCTGTGACCGAAATTGCTCTTGAACCAAGGCTTCAGAACACGCTGAAAAATTTCTCGCAAGTAATAGTCTTTGTTAACTTTTACCCCAGGATCCACGAAAATAAGGGGTTTTTTGACTGACGCGCAAATACCGGCCCAAACCATGACAGATTGGGGATGTTGGGAATGGGTGATAAGCTTATCGGAAAGAGGAGATTCTGATGTCCAGATTCTATCATTTTGATGTTTGGGAAAGCCTTCTATTGTAAAAATTTTTTCGTCTGTGAAGAGAATGTCCGGACATGCGTGCCACTGGAGGAGCAGTTTGCATCTTTCATGGCTAACTTTTTTGGTTTTTTCTGTTAGCAGTTGTGCTTTTTGGATCTTGTAGGGTTTTAACCCAAGTTCATTTTTGGCTATTCATCTGACGGTCCTCTCACTTATTCCGGTTTCACGAGCCAATTTTCTCATGGAGGGTCGTGAATTGCGATGCACCCTCATTTTGACCATTTTTATATTCTTGGAAGTGATGACGGAACGAGGTCTTCCAATTTTTTGTAAGTTCTTAGTTGTGCCATCATTACTAAATTAATTTCAAAAAAATTTTCTCCCAAAAAATTTTCACCAGAATTTTTTGAAAGTGTATTGTACAGTGCTTTTTGGGACAATCAAAAGAGATGAAATTTTGCGGACTGAATTTTTTTGCGAAAAAAGTGAGATTATAGAATCTCGTTGACTAGCCATAATAGAGAATTGAATAAGCTAAAAAATAAGCATAAAATCGTTTAAAAATATTGACACCAAAAAAAGTTATAAGGAATTTAAAAGTGTCCAATTACTTATGACGCACCCTGTATTTACAAACAAACCCTCAAAAGCCTTTTTATTTACTGAATGTCTCTTTCGTTTTAAATGTCTATCAACATAACAACGAGCAAAGTCAAATTTGCAATAAATACAAAAATAATAACGATCGCCAAGATTGCTTTGTTTATAGCAAGAATATTTGTCTTGACATAATTCTTAAATTAAAATACAAAAACTTTAATAAATATATTCTTTTTTTGTTTAATCCTGTTAATATAAATTAGGGAGCAATAAGCAACAGTCTTCTTGAAATAATTAAGAAAATATTCTACCTACTTTAGAATTGTAAAAGAGATATCTGACACCAAATACTTAAAAGCTTAGGAAACGAGCAAGGTCGTGTGGCTATATAATTTGAAAAATTGTAAAAGGAATTTCGACGAAATCCTCATTTTATGTGTTTTTTGTAAAGGAAATGTTATTTGGATGTGTTTTACATTCCACCTTATTAATTTTCGATTTTAAGAAATACTAATGTTGGGCTAACCCTAAAACACGTGTTTTTTTATTCCATTTTGATTTAATTTTTATAATTCTTCTGTGTAGACCTGATTCTTCTTTAGTTCCCAATTCCTTCCTCAATGCTTCAGCTGCTTTTAAAATTTCAGATACATCAGGAATTGATACTGTATCACTCGTATCTTCATCTTCTTCATTAACTGTATTGTTGTAGTTTTTGGTAGTTTTATTTGAAGGAATGTTTTTATTAAATTCGCTGCAATTATTCATTTCTCCTTCTAAATTATGAAAATAATTTTATTTCTTCGAGAGGAATACATAAAATCGAAATATTAAAAGTCGAAGAAATGAGAACAGGTCTACATACACAGAAATTCGATTTTTCAATAGGCTATAGTTCAAAATACCCATCTTCTGGAATACAAAGCTAACGTTGAAAGTCAGAAAAAGATTTTTTGAAAATTAAATTTGACTGATTAATTTGGCTAGTCTCTATAATTTAATTCTAAAATCAAGTAATTCAAAACATTATATAAAAATACTTTGAGTAATTTAAAATTTTTATGTGGAAAGCAGCTAAATTTAAAATAAACCTTTTTAAATGTAAAGAATTATTTAACTATTGCAAATAAATTATTTTATATGAAAAATTTGGGCGCGAATTCATATGTTTAAAATTAAAGTTTGTTTATTTAATTTTTATGCTTTAGTCGCTTACCTAAACTTTTTAAATTTATTTTTACTTTAAAATGATGTGATATACATATAAAAAAATGGTATATTTTTAAAACACTTAATTAATATGATAACGAATTTTTAGATAAATGTTTATATGCTTTGCCTAAATGATCTTTTAAAATTGAATTTTTAAAATTAAAGTATTCTTGTCTTAAACTAACTTAAGGTTAGAAAAAATAAATAGGTATATGTATAGTTCAATTGGGTATTTCTGTCAATGTGAGAAATAATTTAACTTACGATTCCTAGAGTAACAATAAATTTACATTAGCTATCTACTATGTGCTAATGCTTTTCTTTTAAAAAATTACAATGGCTGGCATTTATGACAAAAATATATATTTAATTATAAATGCTAAATAAAAATAAAAGAAACAAAAATATTTTTCAAGAAAAATATACTTTTTAATTTTTTAAATTTTCAATTATGATTAATTTACATATACTAGTCACTTATGAAAATTTTGTAAAACATTTTTTATTTTAAAAAATTTATTTAAAAATGCCATTATTTGATTAAATAACACAAAAAAAATTTCAACTTTTTTGAAATGACTAAGAAAAACATTTTAAAATATAAACTTTTTTCTAAAAAAAAGTAAAATGACAAAAAATTTCTCTTAAAAAATTACTCATAAATATGTTCAACTGTCAAATATTTTCACTATTCTTGAATATATAAATATTCTTGTTAATCTGTGTAGATATTCAGTTTTTAAATCAATCTGGAATTTATCTAGGCATTGTTATATTTTTAGAATTATCTCAGCCTCCCTCCAGAAACACTCTATAAATTGACATATTTCTTACTTTAAAAATTCAGAAATATGTACCTCTTCTGTCTTGGTTATTGTTACCTTTATAATTTTTATATTTAGCTAATAATATTAAAATAATAAAATTAAAATAATATATTAAAAATGCTTAATTATTTTACTTCCATTTCAATGATTTTGACAATTATATTTCCTTTCTCTTTGGAATATTATGGAGGGGGAAGTTATGGGGGTTATGGCGGTGGGAGTTATGGTGGGGGAAGTTATGGAGGTGGTGGAAGCTATGGAGGTAGTGGTTATAAGTATGGACTTGGAGGTGGTGGGGGACATCAAAAAGGTTTGGAAAATTTTTTTTAAATTTAATTTTTGAATATAAAAACAGAAATTCCTCTGTGGGGGTAATTTAGTTTTAAGTTGATTTTAAGTCGGATGTACTAAATCTAGTTTATGTTAGTAATTATTTTCGAAATTATTAATAATCTTTTGTGATCTAGTGTGCTGGATTTGGATAGATATATTGATAAATTTTAACTTGGATTGAGATCTAATTGTTATTAAACGTAATCGTTTAAGTGCTCGGTACACCTTCAGTTTACAGAAAAATTAGGTTCCAAGAGTAATTTCAAATATATTTGATTTATGCTTATGTATTCAATAAAAATTTAAATTTTTAAGTCCCAACATATCAACAGGCAAATCCGGGAATTCCACAAGGATATGCTTATCGTGTACCTGTAGTTCAACCTTGTGGTGCATATTATCCATGCCCTCCTCCCACTGTTCCAACTAAAGAGCCTGTTATTACCTCAACTTCAACTGGTTTTGTTTTAAATATATAATGGGGATTTATTTAAAAATTGGAGTTTAATGAGAACTTTAGGTTTTTTCAATTTATGTATTTTTTGTTTTGAATCTTTTCCTGTTTTCTACTTTTATTTGTCGGATCTGAATTTCCAGACAGTCTCAGATGATGAAAATGGATGTTAACTTCTAGGAGTTACTAACCTTAGCCAAAAACTAATATTATAGTTAGAATTAGACAAGTTTAGTTACCATGCTGAATAGGAATCCGTAAACCCCTGTCAGTTAAACAGTTCTTAATTAATATTATTGTAGAAAGTACAACTACACCGGAAGAAACAACAGAAACTACACCGGAAGAAACAACAGAAATTCAAACTACCACAGAGGAGGGAACTACAGTCGAGGATACTACAATTCAAGAAACTACAATTGGGGATAATACTAGTGAAAGTCCTACAGAAGGGAGTACAGTTGAGGGAAGTACAGTTGAGGGAAGTACAGTCGAGGATACAACAATTGAGGGGGGAGTTACAAATGAAGCTCGTTAAGATATTAAAGGTAAACATTTAATTAAAGATATAAAAATCTATTTTTGATCAAACTTCTAAGTTTTAGGTGTGTTATTATAATTTAGGGATGGTTTCTATTATATTACCAATATTTACTTAGAATGCTTATTACTTTCGAACAAAAGTTCTAAAATTGGAACAAAATTCCCTTTTTTCCTTTTGTTTATTTACAAAATTTTATGTCTTCCCTCTGAAGTAACTTAAAGTAATTTATAAACCTAGTAAAAATTTTAGATTGATAGTAAATTTCAGTTTAATATAAAAGTTATTTTCAATAGTTTTTATATTTTAATTAATTCTAGATTTTAACAAATGCATTGCGCATCAATGTACAATATGAAATTTAAATTTAAAGATTGTGATTAATAAAAATAATATTTTATGCTTTAATTTACTCTAAAATCTACATATTATTATTAAAAATTAAATGAATAAACTTTTATTTGAAATAAATATTTTTATTTTAAATTAAATAAAATTTCGGTAATATGTAGTTTGGCTGACCATCCCCCCCTTTTTCCTTTCTATTTTTTTCCTATTTTTTTCACATTTTATGGCAAATAATATATCATTTAAAAGAGCTCTTCGAGCTGAATCGGTTGGTACCAAATTCAACGGAATCTGAGTTCAATCAACTAAGTTATGATCATTTGTCTTATTCTCTTACAGCGCACGAAAAACTTTTCCAACGAGGATTTAGCTTTATACTTTTAGTAAGAATTTTCAAATCTAGCCGATCTTGGTATCATTCGATTAATCTCGAAGAGCTCTTTGAATGAGCTATAATAAATTATATATCAAAGAAAAAGCTCGAAATGGTCAGGGGAACGGGAAAAAGGTCAGCCTAACTATTACCAAAATTTCTTTAAAATTAGAGATAATTAATATAAAATTTATATTTGCCCAAAAAATTATTGACAATATTTTAGTGAAACAATTATTATTGAAATATTAATTTTTTAAAATAAATTGGGTTAAACAATATAAATGAAAGGGGTAGGTGGTAATTATGATTGGTGGATTCGGGGAACTTCCTGATAACTGGATCAAAAATTTTTGGGTACCCGGATCCGAAATTTATATTAAATTAATGAGAATGTTCGGTGTCGGAGAAGGGCTCAACAATAGTTGTGTTTCAGATCCAAATATCTGGACATTACCCATCAAAAAACTTTATGTTTTAAAGGTGTTAAACTGAAACTTATCAAATATCATCAGACTTTTTTTATTAAATATAAAATAATCAGCCGACATTTGGGGCCGACATTCCAGCAGCTATATTTGGGGTTATTCAATTTGATTGGTCGGGGACACAGCTTTAATAAATATTAACAGAAATTCTTTTGTTATAATAGTTAATGTCCTTAGTTTCTATAATTATTCAAAATACTTAATCAAAAATTATTCATTTTTTTTAATTTTTAATTCCATTTGAACTCCATATCTTTTTCTAATAATTTCCCATTCTAATTATTTAATTTCGTTTTTTTTCTTCCTTTGTATTATTTTCTTCGATTTCGTCGTCAAACTTAGTTACAGGTGTAAAATACATAGATTCGGTCTCAAAAGTCTCCAAATTATTAGAATTAACAGTTCCGATTGAAGAAGATTGTGATTCCTTTGATCTTTGTTTAGTCAAAGTTTTTCGCCCAGCTTCAACAGCAATCTGCCACGTGGTTTTCTTTTTTGGTTTTGCTGAATAATTTAAAGGAGAAGGATTTACTAAAAATATGCATTTAAATTTTATAATTAAAATATCTAGTTAAGATCTTTATTGACTTAAGCTCATTCGGGATTTTTCCTTTATATTTATTAATACAAGTATTAATTCAGATAACCGCTTCAACTCGAAATAAATTTTCATTCAAGATTTTTTATCCAATTTTTTCAAAAATAACATAAAAGATGTCTAACGTGGGCAAAACATTTTATTTGTTTAATATCGAGTCGTGTAATTTCCTGAAACGAGAGCAATAAAAACTAAAAACTTGCGTGTTTCTGGAAAAAGAATGTTGTATTCAGGAAGTGGAGTTAATGAGTCTTTTTCTTTTAATTTATTTTCTTCTAAATATTTTTCTTTTAAATTTGTTTCAGAAAAACTTCTTTGTTCAGTTTCTTCAACCTTTTCTTTTTTATTAGTATTTCCACCCAATTTAATTTCTTTAGACGAAAAACTCTTTAATGACGAAAAACGTTTTAATTTTATAAATTTTTCTTTCAAATCATTTAATGCTTTACTAGAATGTTTGTTTAATTTTGACATTTTTTGTTTATGTGAAGGTTTTTCTATTTCTAGAAAATATTTTTTAAGAAATTATCAACAATTTATGTAAAGGTTATAATTTATTCTGATCTATATATTAAAAGTAAATTTATTTATTTTGTTGAGCGAAGAATGTTTGTTCCGATAATGAAGAATCCGATAATGAAGCTCTTATCTTTTTCCCCTCTTTAATCAAGCGAAGCTTTATGTTTGTATGAAAAATGGGGATAGTATCCGAATATAGAATCCGTTTCAAAATCTCAAACCCAGAACATATAAAAATATTTAAAAAAAGACATAAAAACCCCGAATATAACGGAAAATTTAGTTTTATTCCCCAAACATTATTTTAAACAAAAAATATTTAAAAACAATAAATTGTACCAGAATCGGATAAAGAAGCTCTTATCTTTTTCCCCTCTTTAATCTCCTTTTTCTTCTTCTCCATTTTAATATCAACGGGTATTTCTTCACGAATTGTTTCAATTTCAAACGAAGCTTTATGATGATTTTGTAAATATTTCTCGCAATTTCCAGGGAGAATTTCAATAATTTCCCCACTATTTTCAATTTCATTACTTTTACTACAATTTGCTTTATCGCTTTCGGTATTCGCCGAAGTTGAAGGTTTTGTATTTGAATTACTTGTAGATGCACTGTTTGTTCTAGATGATTGTTTCTTTTTTCTTCTTTCAGCTGCTTCTAAATTTAAAAATAAATTGACTTTATTTTTTGTTTTGGCTTAATTCCCGTCAAGATAAACGATAAATAATAAATTTTATATATTGTAAAACTTATTTTATGACCTATCCTAAGGCTATGCAAGGGGCGGTATACTAGATAATATATCGGTCCGGTCAAGAGAAGAAGGTTCGCACCAGCTGTCTAAACTTTTGAATTAGCTGAAAGAGAGATATCTAGTCCTTTCAGCTTTATTATATCTCTTTTATTGCTTGGATGTAAAAGCTTTATAGGTTAATTATTTAAACCTTTTCGGTATAATTCTGAGCGTAGACTTGAATCAAATCCATAATAGTCCAGATTCATATCATATTTGTTTTTCTTCAATTTAATCTCATCAACATTGTTAGCGTTTTCTTGAGGAAAACTAAAATTAAATTAATAAATTTTTGAAGAAAAAATAGACAATTAAGGAGTATGTAAAGGGAATATTTAAACATATTTTTACCTAATTTTTCGATCAGCCGGGATTGGATAAAAATCATTAAATGATTTAACGCGCCTTTTTCCCTTTAAATCAATTTGTTCATTATTTTCATTTATTTCTAGTATTTCACTTTTTAAATTTAACAATTCCTTTTCTAATTCCTCCTTTTTATTTTTAAGATTTTCAATTTCAATTTTACTTAACTCAATTGTATCCTTTTCTGATTTACTACGTCCAATTTTTTTCTTTGATTTTTTAGATTTTTTTATTTCACCTTCATCAGATTTTTGGTTAGAACAATCACTGTTACAGCCATCTAAGAGGGTCTTACTACTTGAACCTTTCGAACCCTTTTAAATTGAAGTTTTTAATTACTAGTTAATTTAAAATCGTTATAAAAAGATAAAGGGAAAGTTGTAAGGAAAATTTATGGGAGTAAATTGGCCGAACCCGTCAAAGTAATTCGAAAAGATTTTATGAAAGGGGTCCACCTAACTAACACAAATCAAATTTTATTAGTTGTGATATTTTCTTTTCACTTAAACTGGGAAAAACTTTTTTGAAAAAAGTTCATACAGTAATCGAAATTTATGAATTTCTTGCTTTATGAAAACTTTAATAGATTACCTATGTACCTATTAAATAGGGTAATTAAAAAATATATTTTTATTTAAGATAATAATCACAATCTTCTGTTAAATTAATCATATTATGTTTATTTGGGGGTTGCGAATTGCTCATTCGAAAAAGCCTATAGTATGGATTTTGAAGACAATAAAATTTCGGAAGCAAAAATTCTTTTGATAATTTGGAATAAATGAAAAACTAACCTTATCTAAAGATTTATTATGAACCTTTGTCTTAAGCACGCAACCACATATTTTTTTAAACTTATTATTAGGGGATGAATTTACTTTTAATATCATAAAAAGAATTGAAAGTAAACAAAAAATTAATAAATTTTTGTTCATCTTGTTGAGGTATTTGTTGGAAATTTTTAATTTATTTGTTTTTATCTTAATTTAAATTACTATTTGGTTTATTTCAAGTAAAGATTTGACCATACTGTTTAAATGGGTGGAACCGGGCAATCGAAATGTTACTAATAGTCAACTACCATAATCATCCATTTCTTACACTAGATATTTATATTATTGTTTAAAAGGTGAAACCATTATCAGAGGGATCCGATTTTGAAATCCGTTCCCCCTACCATTATTACAAACGATTTTCAATTGGAGGGACGCGGGTATAAAGTTCGAATTAAGATTTCAGACTTTAATTAAAAATTAAAATGTAGTTTATAAAAAATATTTTAAGAAATAAATTTTGTATAATTAAGAGGAATAAAATAAAAAAATTTAATTTATTTTTTCTTTAAAAAAGGGCAAATTGACAAACAATGTTGCGAAATATAAAAAATAAAATTAAAAATAAATTTAAAAGTGCATGTGAAAGTCGGTAAAATTAAATAATAAAAAGGGCTAAAAATAAAGTGCAAAAAAAGACAGACAAATTATTATTATTTATTTAGTTGTCAAAAATTTGCACTTTTAATTAAAAAAAAAATAAATTGTGAAATAATAATAAAAATATTAATGGGAAGATTTTAAAAAAAAGTCCTACACACTTATAATATAAATTTAAATTAAAGCGGCTGGACCCATCCCAGAAAATTTTTGTATGGGACTTGATACTGAAAGCTCTCCGATAAAAGATTGTTAACCGAACTACCATCACGCCATCGACTGTTCGATTTCATTTTTGCTTTATTTGGTAAGCTGTAAGGAAACTTAGCCGGGCTTACATTATATTGATGCATAAAGTTTCCTATTCCAGTTTTCCTATTCTTAATTTGAAATTAAAGATTTTTCAGAGCGTTCACAATATTATTATAAACTATTACTTTATAATTCATGTGCTTGAAAGAAGTTAGACAATAAAATTTAAATATAAAGGAGAATAAATTTAAATAATGATTTGGGGAATGCTGTGAAAATACAATGTAGAAAGAAAAAATGGTACTTATCGGTTATACGCACACAAAATGAGTTCTACCCGACATTGATTGGCTATAACTTTTTTGAACTTGATACAATTCAAATAAATATTATATCATTCGAAAGCCACGAAAAGAGGAATCTTCTTTCTATAGGATAGATCAACTCCGATCACTCATTTGAAAGTTATAATACAATAAGTACATTTATTTGGTGTTTTTCACATTTATCGGGTTATATCTTTTTAACAGTGACCAGAATTGATTCGTTAAGTTGGAAAAAAGATTCCTCTTATCGAGGGCTTTCGAATGATATAAGATTTATTTGAATTGGATAAAGCATAAAAAAGGTAAAGCCGATCAAATTCGGCGGGCACTCACCGATAAGTACCGAAAAAATATTTAAAATAATTTTTTAAGGAACAGTTTGAATCAAATCGGACAAAGATTTATCAGGATGAAAAATATTGTTAATTATCAGTATAAATTATTGACAAGGTTTTCAGAAATTTAATTAATTTTCAAAATATACTTGTTTTCATATTAATAAAATATAAAACTTTTGGTAAAAATTTATATTTATTTTGCTTAAAAATTTAAGTCCACACCAAATATTCATCAAATCAGCATTTAACACCTTAATAATAAATAAATTATCTACTAAAAATGTAAAAAAATTTAGTTAAATAGGTAGAATTTAGAGCTGCAGGCAATATATTGCTTGAGGAAATTAGTGTTTAACATGTAAAAGAAAAGAATCAATGATAAAACTCGACTAGGAGAGGCGGGATATTTCCAAATTACTAGCTATACTTTTAATAAATAATACCATTATCAAAACTCCATAAATGATCTCGAACAAAAATTCCAGATTCGCTAATGCATTCTTCTTGGGTTACTTGAGCTGCAGTACAATTTGCTTTTATTATTGCAGTACTTTCGTTTTTATTTGACATAGACCAAACAATATAAGAAACTTGATGTCTTTCCAGAAAACCCCACCTTAATATTATTGAAGCTTAAATTATTTCGGAAGAAAAAATCAAATTATCGAAATATGCATAATTTGAATTAGTGGAAATAGGTACTATATATTAGGGGTACGGCCCACATTGTCGCGCGGCCACATTGTCGCCGAGCCATAACTTGCTTTAAGATTTCCGAATCTTTCCAAATTTAGTATTAAACGATTCCTCTCATCGAGCTAAAGAGATTGGTACCAAAATTGATAAGGGCCAGAAATTTTTTAGCAAGTTATGGCTCGGCAACAATGTGGCCGCGCGACAATGTGGGCGTGTCCCACATATTAGATATATCAATTTATTTTCAAAGAACGAATGTTCGAAATAATTTTTACTTGTTTTTCTACATTTATCTATTTTTGACATACTTTCACGAGTTAGGCTTGGGGACTTTATTAATCGTAACTTGTGTTATTACTAAATACTTTTGGTATATTATAAAAAACATATGTATCTAACCAGTATTTAACCATATCATATTCTATTGGCGCATGATCAGTTAGCGTTGTCGTTCCATATTCACTTACAAATGTTCCTAAACCTTTCCTTTTTGCACTAAGAATCATTCTTTGTTGAAGAGTATGATGTATATTGTCCGGAATGGCATACCAATGTAAAGCATATCTTAAGGATTATAAATTTATTTATTTAAATATGGACTTGGTACAGGATTCCAAAGCTTTTTATAAAAGTGCCGAAACTAATTATAAAAAATAAAAGGCTAAATGACATTACACTTGATTTTTTATTGACCTAAGTTCTCATTTTTAATAGCTAAAAATGATTGCTAGTAGATAAATAAATATATAGGTAACTTACAAAAAATTGTATCCAATTACAGGCTGGGTTAATACAGCTGAATTAGGCCCAGTTGACCAGTCAGGCGTTCCACCAATTATAACTGCATGCTTATCATTGGATCTTATTGCATTTTATTTTTGTTATATGATATTTAATTATAAAATAATCATAGGCTTAATTTTTTATCTTGATTCCTGGGTACATCTCGGTCTTGATTCAAAGGTATATGGTTAAACCAAACAACAAGGTATTGTAAATTTACCCAAGAAAGTCTTGAATCAAGACTTAAGACCATGAGTCTCGGACAGCTATACTGTTTTCAGCTTCCGTTTCTAGCCTATTAAAATGCGTCAGGGCCTATCTTGATATATATTGCATAATAATTAAAAATAATCGCACCTTCATTACACTATAATGATAATATTTTATTATACGCCATTCAAGCCAAGCAGGTTCACTCCAAATCTCGTATAGCATATTGGGAATGTTGGCATATAAATTAGACATATGATCAAAGAAATCAACGGCATTAGAAATGAATGCGTTAAAATCGGGTATGCCAGTTCCAAAAGCATAACCACCATCGCCAGCATTATGCCAGTCAAGCAAAAGATAAATTCCATTCTGCAATTTTTAATGAAGTTAATAATTAAATAATTGTATTTTAAATTAGGGATTAGAAATATTATAGAGTGAGATGGGATTTGAGAATGGATCGTGATTTCAAATAAATATCTCGAAAAATCTCGACCTCGATAATCGAAGTTTTTGAGTTAGATCTATCATTTAAGAGTGCGAATTAAGCTTCATTTATGATCAAGCTATTAATTTAATCCATTCCTCAGAATAATTTCTTTAAAGTTATGAACCAATAGAAACCAAGACTATTGAATCATGTCTTTATTCCTTCCCTAATCTAATTATTTTATTATCATTTTCTCTTAATAATCAATTCCCTATCATCAAAGTTTAACAATTAATTGGAAATTTTTAACAGGTATTCAAATACATAATAACCTCTATTGAAGCGTTTACAACGTCCTTTATTCTATCAATATCGTCCCAAGGATGGTCCGTGCCAACAGCCAAACGTATCTATTAGAGAATATAATATTAAATATATAAATATTTAAGTAATTAATTTATTTGGCAACTTTTTAAAACGCTTTGGCAGGAGGTTAAAATCCTAAGAGATAAAAAATTATTGGTTATCCCGGTAACTTAGTCAGTCTAACGAGATATGTAAGTGTTTAAGAGTATATGAATAATCCCAATAGCAGCTGTCAGCGAAATCATATATTCGATTCCTACTCGATAGCTAAACTTTTGATAAATTATATACTCACAACATTAGCATTATAATAACATTTAACAGCTCTAACAACATCAGATGTCCAAAATTCCTGTTGCCATTCACTATTAAAAAGTGAAATCCCTCGCAAAATAACCGGCTTCCCAAAAGAATCAACTAATTGGCCATGGCGTACACTAAGTCTTCCAAATGGAGGATCGGCTGCAAACGAATGAGTAAATATTGAAAGGCAGACGGACAATAAAAAATTTTTTGGTAAAATATTGAGTAAATAATCCATAATTTAAGTAAGAATTATGTAAAAAATATACTAAATTTTTATAATTAAAAAATATTCTAAAAGTATTAAATTTAAAAAATATATTTTTTGGGAAATTATTTAAACAATTTTAGGCAATATTTAAACTACCATCCATTGCTAAATACCTAAATTAATTAAATTAATTTTTCATGTTATTTTGGATTATTCAACGCTGACAATGAGTCAGGTCTAAACTAGAATTGACGGACTGGTATTCAAAAGAAATTTTGGATATCCAAATCTGCCATCACAAAAAATAGATAAATATATGTAGAGTGATTAATTCACTATCGACAAGTTTCTAATATCCTAGGCCTAGAAGACTTCACTTACAATTATTTAATTAGGTATTCGAGAAAAACTAGTAAATAATCTAATTAATTGAAATAATTTTTAAATTTTATTTTATTCAAATATAAATAGAGAATAATAAAAAAATAGAGTTTTCATTTAAAAAGTTAACAGATGCACTAAAATTGCTCTTACATAATTTCTAAATATTCTTTTTGAGACAACCACTTTTCAAAAATATAAAAGATTAACCTTTAAACTTAAATAAACTTTAATCTTTTTTTTCTGCCAATTATTACGAATAATAAATAGAATAATATGGATGTTTGAAAATTACAGAAAATTTAAAATATTCAAGAAGTGTTACGGCTCGTGTGCGCCTCCTGGTTTATATTTTTCCAGCTTTTTGAATGATGTATGAAATAAAAAATAGTTATCCTTAATCATTGGAAATCAGAATTAAGAATTCCCAATGTTTATTGAAATATGTAGTAAATCAACAGCACAGCCTTAGGAATTAAATAGCTATATGCTTTACAAAATTAAATGTCCGATTTACAAGTCTCGAGCTTTCTCAAAATTAATAATATGAAAATAAATTCAAAAAATTTTTAAATAAAAATTAAATAATAATTTTTATTTATAAATATTTATATATAATTAATTCATAAAATTTAAATTGCAAATTAAACAAAACATACAAATATTATTTTTGATTTAAAAAAATTAGAATTTTTCCTTGCTAAAATTAAAATGAAAATTAAAAATAAAATTTGCAAAACAAAAAAAAAATAAATTTATATTTTTAGAAAAAAATTATTTTATTTTTTATGAATTTATTTTTAATAAATTTAGAAAAAGAAAATTTTTATAAATTTGCTAAAATTAATAAAACAATTCGAGTTTCTTTGTTTATATTACATACCGTATTTACTCGAACATTTAACTGAGTCACCGAGAGATTCAAACAATACCCAGGGTAACTATTTGATTAAATCGGCATTTTGTGAACGTTTGTGATGTTTGTCTAATTCAGATGTTTTTTAACGGGATAGATATAATTTATTTATAATCAAACACAGGGTATAAAAGATACACTAATAATGGTGGTATGAGTTTAAAAATTCTGTTATACCCTGTGTTTGATTATAAATAAATTATATCTATCCCGTTAAAAAACATCTGAATTAGACAAACATCACAAACGTTCACAAAATGCCGAAAAATTCTGTTTTTCACTTACAGAAGACTTAAATTCGATGCTGAAGGCAATTGGTTATTTCTATTCCTTGAACAGTCATAATTATATTTCAATATCTGAGTCAATTCTGTTTTTCTTGTTTTGTCTTATTTTATAACTTTTAGATAATAACAGAATCTGTGTACTCGATAACCTCCTCAAAATTTTGAATAACTAAGTATTTCTTTTTTCCATTTGTTTTTGAAACGGTAAGGCAACTGAAGTTACTCTTCTATATATGTAGAACCAACAATTTTTAAAGTGATTCAATATATTTCTGTTCCCTTAGGGCATCTAAACGTCGATTTGAATAAGCAGATTTTTGCATCAAATGCTATCGAATAAACCCATTGTATTTTTGCTAAAAACCTCAAAATAAAACTAAAAATATTTTGTGTATTGTGTTCTGATATTTCCCCATAAATATATTTATTTATTTATTTAGAATTAACAAAATAAAAAAAAATTTAAATTAATAAAAACAGAAAAATTCACGTGAGAAATTTTAAATTAAAGATTAAAAATTAATTATAATTTAATAAAATTAATAAATGATTAATCTAAATAAGAATATTTTTAATATTTTATAAATATATTATTATAATATATTATTATCATTTCAGCTCGAAAATGCCCGAAAAGTTTAAAAGTCCAGGTTGCTGTTTTTAACCAATAAACCAATTCTTAACCAATTTTAACCAATAAAATTTAACTTTAAAAATATAAAATTTATATTGATCGATAGAGAATAAACAGAACTTTCAGAATCTTTTTAAATTTTGAAAATCGGTTCAGAATTGGTCGAGAAATAGTATAACAAACTTTTAAAAAAGTTGTCGCAATAAAGTGTCGCAAAAAATTCAAACATGTTTAAATCAAAAAAAGGTCTCCGGCAACATGTCGCATTTTATGTAAGCACGCAAAAAACGATAAAATCTCCCGCGACTTTTCTCTCCTCTTTTTCCATTATCTTTTCTGTCGCGTGTCGCGCGCGATTTTTATGTAAGCGTAGCATTAGACTCCACTAATTCACTTCATTAAAAAATTTAGTTGAATGTATGGGGAAAATATTCCTTCTAAATTAATTTTAAATAAAAAGAAAAAAGTTTTAATTTTATTGCTAACTGCTTGATATTTTTAGCGGGGATGGGCAGACTTTCATCTGTTTCCGTATTTTTGTCTTTTTCCACTGTTATTTTTGAAAAAATTTTAATTTGGGTTTTCTGTTTTCCGCGGCCCTGAAAGGGGAGAAATCTGGCCTTTCAAAATTTTGATATTTTCTCATAGGCAGAATTGAATATTTGACTAACTTGGCCTGAAGCCCAACTGAAAAATTGAAATTTTTGCACTTCGTTCAAAAACTTAAGTTGAATGTACTATGGGGGTTTAATTGAATTTTAGTTCAATGTATTTTACCTGATGGTTTATCATCTCCTCAAACTTGCTGAGGTATCTACTAAGATACGCCTTTATTCAAAAGAATTAGTGTTATAAAAAATATATGTTTAAGCCTACTTAACTAATTTTATGGGAAGAATTGAAAACTTTGTGTAAACCTATTATAGGTATGCAGTAAATACATATTTTTATTTATTATATATTCTTGGGAACATTTTCGGAAGCATGAAATAAAGTGTTCCTTTTATCTAAAACCATTTTAAATTACCAATATAATTTCTGTTTTCTGATTGTTTGACTTTTAAATAATTTTTATATTAATTTTATTTTCTTTATAAATTAATATTACGAAAGATAATGGCCAGACATAGACGGATATTTTTTTATATTTTGACATTATCTGACGTAAAATGTTGTTTATATATTAAAGGGCATTTAAGGATATTCACGTGTTGCACTCGGAATGTCTTTTTTGAAATTAGTTTTTTTTTCTCAAAATTTATTTAAATGTATTTAATTCACCGAAAAATAATTTTTAATTTAATATTAATCTTTAATTAATTAAATAAAGTAATTATTAACCAATTAGTAATTTAATTTATTAGAAGGAAAATATGAATTATTTAGAATATTTATTTAAAATATTTATATTTTTAATTTTTATTCAAATTATTAACGGAACTATAAAGCAAGGAAAGAAAAGGGTAATTAATATATTTCTTTTGAACATTCTTGTTATAATTATTTTAGAAATTAAGTAATAATGATGATGAATTTATGGATACTTCCCGACAAGTATCTTCTTCTTCTTCTAAATTAAATTTAGAAAAAGAATTAAATGAAACAATAAAATATTCTTTAAATAATCTGAATAATGAAAGAAAACCATTTATTCGTGTACGACGAAATAAAGGGAAAAATCCTAATAGTTTACCTTCATCACCTACACATGTTTCAAATAATTCCTTTATCGGCAGGGATCAAATGAACGACGTAATTTTTAAAAATTTTTAATTATTGTAAGGCGGACTTTGATCCGGATGGGCAAGGATGGAAAGAAGGAACTTTAGTTCCTCTGGGAAAGGATAGAATAAGGGGAGGAGATTGACAAATAAGGACTTAAGATAAAAGCTAGTGGAAAATAGTGAAAAGAGGATCAGTCGACTGTTCACCAGTTAGTTGGAAAAGTAATCAATGTAAAGAAAGTAATCCTGCAGAAGAAGCTAAAAGCTTATATTATTAATTCCTTGCAAGCGCATATTATTCCCGGGCAAGTCGATCTCGTAATCGACCAGCAGCACCGGCGCATAGAAAGGCCTACCCTCCGCTCTGCTCATACCCACCGGCATCGCCTCTCGGGACCTTAACATCGCACGCAACCCGCCCAACATCTCAACACCATCCTGGCCCAGCACAAGCTTTACTTTATTTAAGATTTATTAAAATAAAATTGTCAATTAAAAGATCATAATTAATTAAAAATAGAGACCCGACTTTATGAGCAATCTCAATAAACAGGATCTAGAAAGTCCGGAATATATATTACTTAGACCCTTTATTGTCTAAATAATAAATGATCTAAGTTTGTAGCATTAACTTTTGTTTAATAATTAAATCTTTCAAGATTTTTAAATAAAATTAACTTCAAAATTGTCTTTTCCTTATTTAAAATTCTTAAAATAATTATAAATTTTAGAAAAATTTTGCAAAATTAGATGAGTATTTACTCATAAAATCACTAAATAATATTCAAATAGAGGAGAAAGAAGTACGGCCTAAACAAAAACGTCGATTGTCAAACTAATATTCAAACAATAAAAAAATATGAGATGAAAATATAAATTTAAACTATAAAGTTGGAGAAAACAAAACAAATTTAACATAAAAGTAATTGGGTTATAATTCTCTTTTAGTAATTATTTTAATTTCAACTTTATTTCAACATTTTAATTGTAGAATTTAGCTAATTTATATTAAAAATACAAAATTTAAATTCGTTCTTATACAAAACATTTATATAAAATTAAACTTTTATAAAAATTTTTTTTATTTAAAAAATTGTTTTAATTATTGTTATGTCTTTTTAAATTTCACTTAAAACTCGGTAAACATTTCAATAATTCTCTAAATTCCCTGGATTTATTAATTTTTATAGATTTAGGGAATGTATAAGGTGGTGAGAATCGAGATGGATATAACGGGATTTTTGAAAATAAAATAACTTTTTATGTCTACTTTAATAGATTATAAAAAGTTTTTTCAATATACAAAGCCTGTTGTCCTTTACTAAAATAGTAAAATAAATTATATTTAAATAATATATCGTGTTAAATTAACAAATTAAAATATATAATGATTCATCAGAATGAAAATAAATTGTAATTATTTAATATATAAATTATTAATATCAAGTCAATTAAATAATTAATTTTATTTAAAAATAAAATAATTTAAATTTTATTTAAACAAAATATTTTAAGAAAAATATAAAAAAATAAAAATGAAATATTATTTATCAATTAACCTAATTATATTTATTTTGTCTAATTTGCATCTTGGAGGTATTTTTAAATACTTAAACAAGTGAATAGATACTTAAAACGCGAGAATTCTCCGAGATATAGGTCTAATGGAATAGGGCAAAGCTGATCACTTTCTGAGAGATGTTGGGAGACAAGTCCTTCATGTTATAGAAAGACGGAATTGATAGTAGGAATTGGTAAAATAAAGTTTAGGGGTGAAATCTAAGTTTATAAATTGGATCTTTTACATTAATGGGAGCTTCAAACGAGATTTCATTAATTAAATAATTTATACATTCCCAATTACTGTTCAATAACGAATTACATTTGGCCGACCAAATTATATTTACATTGCGAGCTAGTCCGAATTATTTCCGGATAAAGAAAAGTATTAGTAGTTGGGCGGATAAGCAATGAGAGAAAAAATAAAAACAAAACAAATAGTGTGTTATGCATAGGATATTAGAGTAAGTTCAAACGTAATTTGAACTAAATCGCTTAAAGTAATTTGGCCGGCCGACTGTATTTTGGGCTTTTATGTAAATACTCATACAGAGATACATACAAATGTTAAGTTGAAATTAATTTGCTAAGTAATAACTCAAAATATGTAAAAGTTAAAAAGGACCCTTGTGATACAAATGATTTTCTAATTGATGTGAAATGTATCAAATTTGAATGTGGAATGAGTTTGTTTATTTATTAATTGGGCTGGCCAAAATATACCGTATTTTTCCTAATAGTGTCTAAGAAAATCCCAGCAAAACATCCATAAGTTTAAAAATTAAAAGAAATTCAGAACCCAAAATTCTTTTATCACACAAATTCAAAAAGCCATTGTTTAGTTTTACTTATTGAATTTGTGGCCCTAACGGGGGCCGTTTTTTATCGCAAATTAACTATTATTTGAAAGAGCTCTTCGAACTGATTCGGATGGGACTAAAATCAACGTAATCTGATTTAAATGAACAAGCTTGTGACCAGAGAGAGTTTTTTATGTCTAAAAACCGATAATAAGCACCTAAATAGGTTCGAAAAAAGGCTAAATTTTTAGAACATTTTTACCAGTTATTAGCTTAGTGGGACAATTTTGTACAATGGAACGAATTTAGAAAGGACGAATCTTGATTGGGACGAATTGAGGGCCCCATTTTAGTAACAATATGCAAACTATGGTTTAATATACATTGATATGCAAATATCCACTGAAGAACAAAAATATGTAAAAATATGCATTAAGAACCAGTGCCTAAAATGTTCGGCCCACATATACGCATACAAAATGCTTTTGCATGTTTTGGCTAGCCTTATAAAATATTATTGTCTTCTTATATTATAAAATAATTATTATATATATTTTGTATAACGTAAAATATTTATTATAAGAAAAATATTTCTAAGAAATTCTTATTTGTTTAAAAAGCTGGTTATATATATGGCTGCGGTATTTGTAAATACGAGTCTCTTGAGAAAGATGGCCATTTTTGTACTTGTCACGAATGTACAACAAATTTTTGTAATAAAGCTACGAGGAATATTTATCAAAATATATTTTCAAAGTTGCTTCTATCTTTTCTGATTGTTTTTGGTTTTAGGGGTAAAAAATTATAATTATTATTAAGATTAAATAGTTATTTTTAAGTATAAAAATCTTATAGTATTTTTTAATTTATTTATATTTAGAATTATTTTTTATCGCATGAAAAGAAGAAAAATGAGATTATGCGCAAACAAAAATTATCAAGAATGTATATTTATTTAGTATCTAAATAAAATTATATTCTATATTAAATTAATAAATTACTATTTATAAAATAGATACTTTAAAAAATTATTAGAAAAAATTATTTTATAATCAAAAATTAAATGTTTTTAAATTTATTAATAAACAAAATAGTTAGTCTATTTTGCTCCTCTACTTATGTCTACGATTAGTGCAAGCTTTTTAACTCCCTTAATTGAGATTTAAAAATCAAGAGAGTTAAAAGCTCAAGAGAGCTTGTAACTCTCTTAATCCACTTGAACTTCAATGTTGTGGGACCTAAATATGGATACTTCTTTTAATTTGACTTGTTTCAAAATAAAAATAATTTCAACGATACAAATTTTTGTATTTTACGTCTAACTCTTGACAAATCAATCCTATGATTCTGATTTTTTCCTGAAAATAGGCAACTCTCTTAAGAACATAGAAAAAAATAAATTACATTTTGAAATTTAATAATTATTCTGTTGAAATTTAATAATTATTTAATCCGCTTAACTCATGGGAGGCTCATTTTTATGTTACAACCTAAGTATGTAATTTCTTATAAATTAATTTTTATCATGTATACTAACTCCCAAAAAGTACAAAAAATTTATTCTTTTACAATAACATTATTCCTTTACAACTTTTATATCGTCCAAAACAATTCTTTAAAATTTTTATAAATTAATAAGCATTGTAATCTTTATAGTAAATTGTAGATGCTTCAATACATTTTTCTTTACTTTTTTTGTCATTCTTTTTATTTTTATTTGCTTTACGTTTCTAAAAAGTAAAAATAATTACTAAGTTTATTGTAATTTTTTGGTAAATTATTGCATCTTATCAGATTAAAAGTATAACAGATTTTATAAGAATTATGCCTGCGACATTACTGGTACCCTTTTCATATGCTTTATTCTAATATTTTTTTTTACCAAATCAAATTTATATTTTAGAATGAAAAATATCATTAAATATTAAAATAAATTTCTAAATTCAAAGAAAATTATTTTTTTTCTTGAACGGTTAATTTATTTTTCAAAGAAAATTAATTATCAAAAACCCTTAGAAATAACACCTCAATTTTTTATTTTTCACAGATCTTTAACCCTAGCCTTTAAATTAATACATTGCCAGTTATCTGAAATATCTTTCAGAACTTAACATAATCAAAAATATTCAGATTTGAACTCTGAAATTTTTTGTCACAAAAATTAATAAAAATTTGTATGGCTGATAACTACATCTTTCAATAAAATTAAAACCAGAGGGCGGTCAGAATTCCTATTTCCGCCTTTTTTCCTTCCGCTTTCTGTGTTTCGAAATTTTGATCAAACTTTCGGGTTCCGATTATTTTTTAAGTATGTATTTTTTCCCATTCTATTTATTTCAATTTTTATCATAAAAATTAATTTTTACCTTACGGAATGACACTTCAGACCAAAAGCCCCCATCATCATCATTATTTTGTGCCAAAACCCCTTTTTGATTTTTCGGTTTTATCATTCCATCAAGAATAAATAAAGCGATAAAAATTAAAAATAATACTTTTACCATAATTTTAGAATTAATAAAATATTTTAGAATTATTAAATTTAAAAAATTAAATGAATGAAATTAATGGAGATGATAAAAGAAGCTTTAAAATAAAGCTTGCCTTGAAATTCTAAGCTAAATAAATATAATACTTTATTTTAAAATAAAATGAGGAGCCAACTTTAAATTTTAAAAAAAGGTTTGAGATATTAAATGTTGTAGTTTGTAACATTTTTTAATTCGAGAATATTGCCAACAAGTGTTGGGTAAATTTTTTTTTAATTTTATCTCTATCAAGCGACACGTTTTAATTTTCTGTCAACTATTATTTCTCTTATAATTTTTATAAAGCTTCCGCTTTATTTTTATTTTTCAATTCTGGCCTATTCCATCAGATGACAGGATTTAATGACAGAATAAATAATTGAAAAGTAAAATCAAATAAAAGAAGTCACAAGTAAAGCTTATGACTGGAGTTTCCGGGTCCAGTATTCCTTGAATATATGTTTATTTATATATTAAAAGAAAATGACTATGATTAAATTATATTTTTTTCTTGTAAAAAAACAATTTTGATTGAACATTTGTGTCAAATTTATGCAAAGAATATTCTTATTTTTAGACTAGTTTACTTATTCCTAGTTTACTTATTCCCTCTAAATCTATATATACCTTAATCCCCTTACCCTTAAACCCCCCTTATATCTTTCGATATCCCAACAAATCCACCGATATCCTTCTTAGTGTTTCTCGATAAAACTTGTTTCAAGTAACGGTGTTTAAATGCCCCGCTTTTAACCTAATTTTACACTAATTTGTTTATTTACTGCGAATTTTTTTAATTTTTTTAAAAAATCCGGATTTTCCTGATCCGGAAATTCGATCCTGTTAAGGAAATTTTAAAAATCCGGAAACCGAATCCGGCATTTTTCAAATTCCGGTCTATAAAAGAATATGGCTATAAAACATAAAAGACACAACATTAACGCTGGAAGTAAGGGGGTCGGTTTAATAGAAGGGGTCGGTCTAATAGAGACAGTCGGTTTATTTTTCAATCTCCCTCTAGGGGGTCGGTTTATTAGAAGGGGTCGGTCTAATAGGAAGAGTCACACTATTAGGAAAAATACGGTATTTCTTATTATTAAATTAAAGGAGAAAGAGAAATATTAATGTACTAAATAAAAATTACTAAAATTTTTAAATTAAACTGGTTTTTATTTAAATTTGCTGTCTAAAAGTAAATATAATTAAAATTTCACAATAATTTTTTTGGAATTTTCGATTTAATCTCTTTATAATAAAATTAAATTTTAATATTATTTTTATAACTTTTTTTTATTTTTTTAAATTTTACTTTTTAAATTTTATGGAAGTTTTTTGTTTAAAATTCAAGTATTTATTCAAATTACAAAAAATATTTAATTGATATTGTTAAAAATTTCCAACTTTGTAGGAGAGGGGGGGGGCAATAGAATAAAAAAAATAGAGGTATGGATGAAAAAGTAAATAAAGAATCAGGGAGCTTTCTCTTTTGCTATTTCTTTTTTTGTTTAAAACAATGTGACAATGTGATTTTAATTTTAATTAAATAATTTTTTCATATTTACTTTAAAAAACCTGTCTTTATTTTATTATTCAACTCGATACTTAAATTAAAAATAATTTAATTTTGATTAATTAATAGTAAATATTTTTTATTATATTATAAATAAAGAAGAATAATTAGTTTTAAGAGTTCATTAATTTAAAAAATTTTTTGAAATTAAAAAATAATTACTAAATAAAATGAATTTTTTTCTTTTATTTCCATTTTTGTTAATTAATTTTTGGTATTTCACAAACGGTGAAAAGGCAACAATTGAACAATGTGACACTGTGATGGATGCTGATTATAAAGCTGACTGCAAGTTTGTCAATTAATTTAGAGATTAATAAAATAATTTAAAATAAATTTTTGATTATTTTATTTAGAAATTTTACATTCCAATTTCCTTTAGTTTTTATTTTTATATTCGATATTTTTGTATTTTCAAGTTTTCTCAGCCCTTTTTACAATATATGAACTAAGAATTTTGTGAGGCTTAAAAATGCTTAAACGAATAAATTTTAGATGTTTAACTGATTTTCCTACATGTATAAAATCATTATTAGCTGAAGGAAAATGTACAAAAGAAAATTATCCGAGTAGTAATTTTATTGAAAAACCGTGCAGTAATGTGTATTCAAAATGTTCGGCGGCGAAAAATGGATGTGAAACTGGTATCTGTGCATGCTTTGAGTAGGAAGTTTTAATACTACTACATAGCTATTTTTTAAATTATTAAATAAAATGTTTGAATAAATTAACAAAAGTTGTGAATGACCTCAAGAATAAACTAAAAAATAACAACGTATCACTTTTACTAAATTTTCTAATATAAGGATGAATTTAATATTTTCTCGATATTCCCTAAATTCCTCCACAAAATATCCTTCCAAAGAATAACCCTATTTTTAGCTAAAAATTTTTGATAATCCTTAACTAACTTTTACATACTTAAAATTTAAAACTTCTTTTAAAATATTTTTTCGAAAATGTTTTTAATTATTCATTTTATAATATTACTTTAATAATTTAAAATATAAAAATTAAAGTTCAATCGTCGATTGTTTGTTCAAAAATACATGTCAACCTATACCAAAATTTACTGGCAGTTCAGCAGCAGTTAAACGTATATTTTTAATTTTAATTTATACTTCTAAATTATAAAATTAAATATTTAGGCGTTCGAGCATCTGATAAAGCTTTTGGTTTTAACAATTTATTTAATGAACATTTTGAAAAAATTGAATAATGAAAATTGGAATAGATTAATGAATTATATTTTTAAATTAATCAAGTTTATAGAATTTCTTTTAAAGTTGTAGCGCCTTTCTTACAATATTATCTATGATATGTATTTTTAATTAAATAATTCTACAAAATTTTCGAAGAATTTAAGAGTTAAGAATAAATACTTCAATAAATACTTTATCATATTTGGAATTTATAGAAATTAAAAAATATCTACGTATAATTTCTTTCAGATCTGTACACATTATTTAATGGTTAAGGAGTCTTCGCTCAGATTGCTACCTATATGTGCTTATTTATTAAATTGTAACCTAGACTTCATTATTTTCAAACCCCAATTCAAAACCTAGGATTTTTCAAGGAAAATTTCCATTGCTATTAATTAAAGCTAGCTTCTTGGACTTCCAATATTTTCAAAAATTTCCATCAGCAGCGATAAAAGTCAAAATTTTTGACTTCTACTTTATAAAATATTTCTTCAAAAGTTAGATAAAGAATATTTTTAAAATTTTTTATGGCCAAAATGCAAAAAAGTTAACAAAAAATACTTATTTAAATATTTAATTATTCAAGGAAGATTTGTCAAGGAGTTAATGGATATTCTTGGCAAAAAAAAGTTATAGTAATAACAATATTATTTATTGCCTTAAAGGAGGATAATGGTAATAATGGACTTCCACTAAAAGGTAATGGAATTAAAACACAGCCAAATAATTTAATAAAAGCATTAAAATTAAAAATTTATAAAAAATATTACACTCATGTAAATAAACAATATTTCTGTATGGAAATTTATAAAAATATTTCTTCTAATTTAAAATAAAATTTAATAATTTAAAAACTTTTTTCTTTTATTTTTTATTTCTTTTGCATTTAATATTATTTATTTTATCAAGTCTTGCAACCATTTTTGCTTCATGGCCGGAAGTTAATGAATGTCGTTAATTTATTGATTAATCAATATTTAAATTTTTGCAAAAATTTAATCGCGCGTAGAGCTTCATACATATACATAAATGCCTCTCCTCTTTATTTTTCTTTAATAATTAATTTTAATTTATAAAGATTTATATTTTTATATATTATGTAAAGACAATAAAAAATTTAATAATTTCAGTCTTTCTTATTTAAATATTTTTAATAAATTCTTAATTTGTCAGAAATAAAATTTTATTAATGCTAAAATTAAAAAAAATCTTCTTTTTTTCAATCCAAATTAAAGTTATCCAGCTTTCCGATGTTGTAAAAACACCCAAAACTAATTTATTAAATCAAGAAAAAAAACAGATTTTTCGAAAAATGAATTGAAATTTGCCGGCCAAATTAAAGCTGGTCTGAATAGAATTTGGAAATAAAATTATATTATTTAATTTAAACACTCTAAATTATATTTTGTTGACTGATTGTTTGAGTATTTTAAACTTTTTTAATTTGCCCAGAAATAATTTTTTAAATATTTTTAGATGAAAAACTATTTTCTCTAAATTTCCGAATAGTTTTATTTAAATGAAATTTATTTTAGTTTTAACATATTTTTTGGTTGTGTTTTTCACCAATTTACCTCAACCATTTGTTAGAGGAGCGGGTGATCGCTTTGGTGAGTTTAATGAATAATAATTTATTTTGTATTACCAACATGGGAATTTGGGGAATTTCAGCCCCAATTTCATATCAGGTAGTGAAAATTATACAAAAAATTTAAAAAAAGTTTTCTTCATCATCCCTTTCGCATTTTTAAGTATTAATTAAATATTCTCAAGTTTCTAGTAAAAATTTAAAATTAAATTTGTTTTCTACTTTTTCTTAACTTATCTTCCCAATAGTCCCCAATCCTCTTCAAAAGTAACTTTAGCTTTTCCTATTATTTACATATACAAATAATTACTGATCGCTTAAGTCTAAATATTTTAATACAAAATAGGGACAATTCTAGTTACTTTTATTCGTTCAAGTCCCTTACATATGCGCGCTTAATATAGTAAAGCAGCTGGTCAATAGCTATTTCTCTCCTTTAGCTAGATCAAAATATTATTCGGCGGCTGGGAGCGAACCAGCATATTCAGAGGACCGAATTGATTTGTTTAGCTGCACAGCCCAGCCAAATTTACGTTCCGGCAGAACACTACAATAACTAATTCCCACAATCAACCTTTAACATCCATTAAAATTTTCTCGTCCTTTTTTATATTTACAAAATTTAATTTTATAAAATTATATTTAAACAGAAAAAATTAGAAGAAGCTATTATTTCAACCCAGATTGGAATGTTAAAAACTACTCGTTAGTAGAGCTTTCTTTTCTAATTCGGATATTAGAAAATATTGTGCCTGATGAATTTTACGCGAATGATGAGCCAATTTTAGATATTCTTGTTGGAATAGGGGAAGGAATACTTGGAAAGCATAACTTGTCTAATGATAATTTCCTTCAATGTCTTGCAATAAAAATTGACAATGTGAGAGAATTTAAAGTTTAATTTAATAAAACTTTAAATAAATAAAGGCAATTAACTATTATGAAAGAATAATTGCTGGTTATGAAATTGTTTTGGACCAAGAAATTGGAGTAAATGAAAAGAATTTTTATATGCTCTATCATTTGTATGCTTTAGCGAGAACTCTTATCAGAATGTTTTTCCAATCAAATTATTTTGTTACATATACAACTCTTTTCAGACGAAATACTGAGTGAGTATGTTTAAAATGAAAGTTATTAATTTTAAGAATTTATAAAATAATTGTTGAAGTTGATAATAGATTCTTTAAATATTCAAAAAAATTTATTGTTAAAGTGTGGGAGTCAAATTAGGCAATATAGAAAAATTATATTTCCTGAGATAAACATTCAAAAAATTCTAGTTCTTGTTATAATGATTATAAAAAGTAAGGAAATTTACTAACTTTAATAGTTATTAACACAACTGTGTCAAAACTTAAAATTTTTGGTTTTTACTACACAAAAAATCTAAGATTACAAAATTTTACAATATTTTATTAGTTTCCCCAACAGGAATAAAAGATTTTATTCCGTTCCGAAACGAAAAAAAATATGCAAAAAGGTGAAAAATAAATTCACTTGTATAGCTTTAATAGTTATCAACACAAACATATTATGTAAATCTAAATGAAATTTAGGAAAAGTGTTTCACTGATTCGCTACGTCAAAGCTTATGATGTTTTTGAAGTGCAAACAAACAGGCTTCATATTTATCTAGTGGATTTAAATAATATTTTTTCTCGACGGAGTAATTTTGACGTCATCCATGATGGTGTCAGGGGTAAATTAAAAATTAATTATTTACTAGACTAATAGAATTAACAAAAAATATAATATGTATATCCTAAACATCTCTCCACCCTCCAGATAACACTCTTCCATCCTCCACATATTCAGTTTTTCCCTCGGGAGCAGGCCAGTGTACCGCGAGCCCAATGTACCGCCGAGCTATAACTTTGTTCAAAATTGTCGAATCCGAGGCGCCCTGGTATGGTTCGGTTCAGCTTGTCGAGCCGCATCGAACCATACCAAAGCGCCACGGATTCGACAATTTTGAACAAAGTTATAGCTCGGCGGTACATTGGGCTCGCGGTACATCGGGGTGTACCCCTTTCCCTCTAATTATCTACCTAAATTGCTTTATATTCTATTTTATTGTCAGTTAATTATGTGAATGCAGTGAAAACTTTGGAAGAGGTAGAAGCTGAGATAACTAACCAATATGCTGTACAGTTCAGAGGAAATCGGAATCATGAAAATCTTAATACAATAAGACATTACGAAGAGATTATATTTTCCTTCACAAGTAATTATTATTTTTCCCAATTATCTGTAACTTCCTTTCAAACTACAAATTCTAAAAGTAAAATGAAAAAGTTATGGAAATGATTTATTAATTACATAATAGTTCTATGGATTTAGCAAATTAATAGACTAAAATCCGTGTCACGACACTTGCAGATATGACATTTGCAGACCCGACACCTGCAGACCCGACTTTTGCAGACCCGACATTTGCAGATACCGACACTTGCAGATCAGACATTTGCAGATACGACTTTTGCAGATTAGACCCATTTCGCTCTTCTTTACCTTACCTATACACCGTGGAATGTTTGCTGCTGCGGAGGAATCCTGGGATGCCCATCTCATCGATGATAGGAATAGGATCATGTTACGAGCCCAGAGCCCAGCGACCGTTGACTCCCGCGAGGCGCGTGCCGCAAAACCCCGCGCGAAGCGCGGGGTTTTGCACAAGCGCCTCGCTGACGATCCATAGGTCTACGTTGAACATTTTGAACCTCCGGAAAAAAGAGAATCTCCTGAAAAAGAGTGGTGCTGTTCGACTCAGCTCGTCGAGACGAATTGTTATGGGTCTTATATCAAAATCTTTCCACCGGTATACTATACTATATCCTTTGATTTTTTAAATTTTTTTTCTAAAATTAATATCTGCAAAAGTCGGGTCTGCAAATGTCTGATCTGCAAGTGTCATATCTGCAAGTTTCGGTATCTGCAAATGTCGATCTGCAAAAGTCGTCTGCAAATGTCGGGTCTGCAAATGTCTGATCTGCAAGTGTCGTATGACCCTAAAATCATTAATATTCAAGGATTATATATAAAAGTTCTTATTAGTTAATACTAGAGTTTGACCCCGACCCCGTTCCCCGTCCCCGCTCCCGAACGATTTTTTCAGACTTCTCCCCGCCCCGTTCCCCGCCCCGAAACAATTCGAAAACCCCGTTCCCCGACCCGAAAATTTTCGGGGTTTTCGGGGGTGTAAACACCATAAAATGCCAATTTTTTAGAGAAATTTAAAGAAAAAATTTAGAAATTTACCTAACAATTTACAACAAATAATCTATTTTTTGGCGTTCTGCCCATACTCAAATAATCTTTTTTTTATTTTAACTAAAAAGGCGTCAATAAAACAAAGATAAGTTATAAAATTTTCAACAAAATTTCCAATGGGAAAGACATCAGATATCTGGAAATATTTTTCAAAGAGTAATTCAGAAAATTCTGCAAAATGTTTAATATGCGATAAAAACTTGGCTTGTAATAAGGGGTCTACGAAGGGTTTATGGGACCATTTCAAGTCTATGCATGAAAAGGAATATTGTCAATTTATGAACCAGGAAGAAGTTGCTTTGGTATTTTTCCAATTTTATTTATAAATATGCGTTATTTTCCAGAAGAACCAGTCAATCTGTAAATTTATTGAATCCGATTCACAGGATGATGCTGATGTACAAATAGCAATTTAAACTGTTTTAAGTTTTCGAGAGAGAAATCAACGGCTTCAACTGTTATTTCTACAACAAAACGTCTCAGAGACTTTGTGCACTTACATCAATTTCCGCAAAATATTTTACCTATTGCAGAGGCAATAGTCAGATCTATGACTGATAGAGTGCATACAATATGTTCTAACCGAATATTGCGTGTTTCTATGCTCCTGGATCCTCGATTTGCTTATGACAACAATTTATTTACTCAAGAAAATTGGAAGATTGTTGAACAGCAATTAATTGCACTGGCAAAAAGTTTGTAAATATTTTAGGAAATTTTTTTATAAAATTATAGCATTTATTTTCGATAATGAACCAAATCCTGAAGTAGTGGCAGACTTATCTATTCCAGAACTTCAAGACAATGAATTTGAAGATGATGAATCAAGGGGAAGTGAGAGTATATCATGTAAACATAATTTTATTTTATAAATTAATTTTAATATAATTAATAGATAACATTTGGTCACCTGGTCCTAAATCACCTTCTGTCCCGTTGGCTATATCTGGTGAGATTGAAAGCGATCTCACTTCCAAAATTGAAGTTGAATTGGCGCAGTACAAGGCAGAGAAAAGAATTGACATTGATGGGGATATCTTTTTATGGTGGCGCCAAAATGGATGCAAATTCAATACTTTAACAAGAATAGCTCAGATGCTCCACTGTATTCCCTCCACATCAGTAAGCAGTGAACGTTTATTTTCTAAGGCTGGGATTATTTATTCAAACGATCTTCGCAATCGGTAAATATGTCCATTTTTATTTAATTTGGGTAAATAATTCTATTTAGATTGTCTGGGAAAATGGTTCAGAAAATATTGATTATTAAAGGCAATTTAAACAAGGTCGAATTAGCCCCATTGATTGATAATGAAGAGGAAGACGTGGAAGAAATTGATTCTGATGATGAATAATTTTTTGGGCAAAAAAAGTACTTATTTGTTGAATATTTTTTGAATTTATTTTTTTAACTTTTATTTTGGATAAATTAACGAAAATAGACCGAAAATGGCTTGTTTTTAGAGCATTTTTTCTTTGAAAAATTTTTTCCCTAAACCCCCGTTCCCCGACCCCGTCCCCGGCCTAATTTTGCTCCCCGACCCCGAACCCCGCCCCGAAACAATTCGAAAACCCCGTACCCCGACATACCCGCCCCCGAGCGTTCGGGGTCAAACCCTAGTTAATACTGAGTTTATTCCCGATCCAAAATTGGGATCGGTTTCACTATGCCTAAATTCTGATCTAAAGAATTTAACTAAATTTTAATTTTTGTTTAAATTCTCTAAAATTATTTATTGATAACACTTAAATAAATGAATATATGTTTTATTTTAAGGACCCGCCGATAATGCGGTGATAACAAATGAAGAACTGACAGGATTGGATAATATTGCTGTCGGAAATGATTTATATAGACTTTTCTATTCAGAATATATTTTGAATCGACAAGACCTCCAATCAAGATTACAGGAATCTTTGATAAATCCTTATTTGATTAATCAAATGGGAGGGAATATTGTGTATAACTACGCTTCAACTGAATTGGTTACATTGTATGAGGAGGAAGAATATGAAGTAAAAATTCCAGAACTTTTAACTCGCCAGGTTGATTATATAAAGCTTTAAAAGGGTTTAATGACTGAATTCTTTATTTTTCGACAAGTTCATTTTTATTAAATAAAAGATCAAGTGATATTCATTTAATCTCGGTTTATATCACATATTGGATAATTCAATAGTGTGATAAATAATAAAACTGCTGAGATAAACATAAATAAAATTATTATACTAATTAAGTTTGACTATCGTCAACTTTATTCAACTCTAAGACCAGCAACACGTCGTCGTCGTAGAAATGGTAACGGTGGAAATGGGAGAGGTGGACCAAGTCAACGTGGTAGAAGAGACGATGCAGGTGGAAGTGGACATTAAAAAAACAATTAGTTTGCAGAAATTGGCAAATGAAAAATTGGGTGAGGGGCAGAACTTCGAATGACAAAACTTCGACCGGACAAAACTTCGACCGACAGAACTTCGAATTACAAAACTTCGTCCAGACAAAACTTCGAATGACCATAACTTCGTCCAAAGAGCTTGGGGTTATTTTGGCGCAAGCAATTATTTCTTTGGCTAGGGTTCACCTTAGCAACAGACTGAAAGTCATGTTTTTCTGATGTAAAAAGATGCGCTGAGTTCAAAAAACAATATAAAAGGTCTCAAAACTGTGCTCAAAAGCATTTTTTCCCGGATTTTCAGACCCCTGAAAATCGAAAACCAAAGGGGGGTTTCGATTTTCTGGTACCGGTACCGTACTGAAAATTCCAAAATCTTTCCGGTACCATACCGGTCCAAAAAGTACCAGTTCCAGTTGAGCACTGAAAATTCCAAAATCTTGCCGGCGTACCGGCAGTACCGGAAAGTACAAGAACCGGTTGAGTAATGGAAATTCCTAAATCTTACCGGTACGTAAGTGTCGGTACTCCCGATAAACAGATTTTGTAAAATTTAGTACTTTTCGGTATCGATTCTTTCGCTACTTCCGGTTCAAAAAACAATATAAAAGGTCTCAAAACTGTGCTCAAAAGCACCGTACTGAAACTGAAAAAAAATCCAATTGCCTGTTTAAAAAAATAATTGCTTGCGCCAAAATAACCCCAAGCTCTTTGGACGAAGTTTTGGTCATTCGAAGTTTTGTCCGTCGAAGTTTTGTCTGGTCGAAGTTTTGTCGGTCGAAGTTTTGTCGGTCGAAGTCGTGTCCGTTCGAAGAACTGCCCTGACACGTGAAAAATTGTTGAGAAATTTATTTTTAAAGGAAAATTTTGGATTATTCTTTACTAAATTATTTAAGTTTTTCTTTTTGTGTTTGGAAGGTTTTTATGGGTTTTGGTTATTTTTAGAAATTTAAAAAAATTGAAAATGGAATTTAACAACATTTTGGGCAACAAGAATTTCGAAGAATTTTTAAATTTTGAACATAAACATATATTTAAAATATTGTCTTTTCTATGTTTGGGAATTTTATATAAATTTATTTATAAATTGCTTCTTTCATCGAAAACTTACAAAATTAAAAATCTGCGGTAGAGTGGCACTTACAAAATCCTCTAAAAAACTCGGAATACTTTTTTAAAAAAAACTCGAGTCTAGGGGTTTTCCCTCAGTTTCAGTTTTTGCGAAACTCTAAGCCAATAGACTAGCATCAGGGATTCTGCGCCGTCCCGATTAGTGAAAATCGGGAATTAACGATTTTCGGGAATTTTTTGTCTTGATTTTGCCATGTAATAGCCGTTACATTAGTTTATTTTTATTATTTCTTTTTTTGGGAAATATGTACAATGAAGATCCTTGTGTTTGGAAGTTATGGTAAAAAATTAGAATTTTTATCAAAAATATATTTAAAAATATTTATTATTTATTTTAGTTTAAATTACTAAAGAATTATTTTGTACTTTTAAAAACCTGTCTTTATTTTTTATTTAAACTGAGACTTAAATTAAAAATAATTTAAATTTTGATTAATTAATAGTAAATATTTTTTTATTATAAATAAAGAAAAAAAATAAATTTTAAGAGTTCATTAATTAAAAAAAATTTTTTTTTGAAATTAAAAATAAAAATTAATTAATTAAATGAATTTTTTTCTTTTATTTCCATTTTTGTTAATTAATTTTTGTTATTTCACAAACGGTGAAAAAGCTACAATTGAACAATGCGACACTGTGATGGAATATCGTGTAGATGGTTCCTGCATGTATGTTAATTTTACTAAATCTGAGCTGGGCTTTAATCAATGCAATAGTTTAATCAGCAGCTGGGAGCTAACAAATAAGTAGCAAGCCTTAGTTGACTTGGCTGATGTCCATTATCCATACTTTAGGAATTAAATAGCTAGTATATGCTTTAATTTGTAGAGATATTTTTGATTATTTTCTTGAATTTTATTTTTAAAAGTTCAGTAGCGAAATTTTTTTAATTTTAAAAATTTTGTTATTGAAGTAAGATTGTTTGAGTAATGTGTTTCTTAAAAACAAAAATTAAATTCCTCAAACTTTTATTAAATAACAATTAAAAGGTGTACAAAGGATAATTTAATTACGTGTCTAAAGACATTAATAACTGAAGGAACGTGTACAAAAGAGAATTATCCTTTCAATTTTATTGAAAGTCCGTGTTCTAAAATGTATACAAAATGTTCTTCGGCGAAAGATGGATGTGTAATTGGGGCCTGTGCATGTTTCGAGTAAGAATTTTTACTAAATTATTAAACGAATAAAGTTACCAAAAGTTTGAAAATATGAAACATTTTATTAATATTTCCCGTTCTGTGGAAAAATTTAAAAAGAGATTATCTTCAACCAAAGTTGTTAAGATGATCGCTTAAAGATTTTTCTTGATATTCTCTAATATCGAGGGAACATCCATAACAACATATATAATGAACTTTATAAAATATTTTTGGAATATATTTAGTTAACCTGTATATACATATTTAAAACTTATTTCAACTTTAATAAAAATATGAAATAAACTTTTAAGTTCGGTTGTTGATTGCTTAATCGAGGGAAAATGTAAACCATTAACTTTAACAAAATTGTTCGACAGTCCAACATCAAATAAAGGTTAAATATTAACTTTAAAAAAGCTATTTATATTTTTTAAATTAAATATTTAGGCGTTCGAGTATCTGATACAGCTTCCAATCTAAACAATTTATTTGATGCACATTTTGAAAAAATTGAATAAAAAAGTTAAAAAAGATTAATGAATTTTTATATTAATGAAGATTGTAGCTTTTCTTTTAAAATTTTTAACACCACTTTTAATAATATTCTTATATTTCTTAGAAATTAAATGTTTCAAAAATTAACTACCTCATATCAGAAAAAATTTTAACAAGAATTTTTATCATTATGACTTTATTTTTAGTTTATTTGCTCTGAAAATGTTTCAGAACCTACCTTATTTGTAACCGCCAGGAACTAAAATTATAGAGCCGTTCGATTTTTAGAAGCGTTAGAGGATTGTCAAGAACTTCGGTTAAACCAGAGAATAACCCCTATCAGGAATCAATCCCTTATATCTGATAATACCAGTTTCCCCTTGTCCCCTAATTCAATCATATTTTGTATCTTGCTCGAGAATGTGAGAAAGTCTCACCCAAGGTGAACGAATTTTTACCAAAAAGTTTTCAAAGCGCCTTCGACTTTGTATCCAAGGGAAGGGTAGGCCCTTCAAAAATTCTTGAATATTCTTGTCCCACGTTTAATTCTCTATCTCATAAGCTTACCTTCTTGTCACCCTATAACTTTCTTGTCACCCTGTATATTCCTCGTTGCATTTAGAAATGTAGGTAAATTACATTTTTTCTATTTTTTTGTAAAAATTATAAAATTTAATTAATTTTATACTTTTTATTCTCAATCGTTCCCAGTCTATAACTCTATAACACGCAAAAAAAAAAAAGAAATAATAATTTTAAATTATTTTTCACATAATAACTGAATCATCGTTTAAAATTATTTTATTTTAAATTATTTTTTGATTTTTCATTTTATTTTTTAATATTTTTTATTAAAATTTATTTAAAATATAATTATGATTAAAAAATTAATCTTAACAATTTTATTATTTTTTTCTTTCAATTATTCTTCAATTATTAGCTGTCCTTTAAATAATAATATTAAAATATCCAAAATTGAAAATATAAATATTATTACCGAAAAAGATTTAACAAAATGTAATTTTCCTTTAAAGAATATAACTGGCTGTTCTGGGTTTTTTTATTAATTTATAAAATTAAAAAAAAGTTTTTTATTAAAGAATGATATTTTGTTATGAAAGTCTGCTAAGTTCTCTCTCTAAAAAATTTTGGAAAGTTAATAAACGTTTTGAAATTACAAGAAAAAGAAATAGTCAAATATGTAAACAAATAATGATTGAAAAATCATTCGAAATGAAAAATGTTGAATGGCACGGGTTTGTTGTTATTGAGGAAGGGAAAAATTGTTTGAAAGTTGAAGCTGATATTTTTAAAAGGTTTGGGTTAAAGTTAAGAAATAAAAATATATAATATATGCCAAACAAAGGGATTTGTAGGATTACGAAAAGGACTGGGAGAGAATCGTACGAGATATCTAGAAAAACCTCTATCTCAATAATAGAGATTTATTTCAAAATATCGTCTCGATCCGATCTATAGTGAAAAATTTTTTCTTTAATGAAAGAAAATTTCAAAAATAAATTGAAAGTAAAGGCAACATTTTCAGAGAAAAGTCCTTTTCATAAAAAGAGTTCCCTAAATTAATATAAAAATAATTGTTTTTACAGCGAGAATTATGTTCTAAATGATATTAAAGCCTCGGAACTTGTCAATTATCTTCTTGGAATGGATAATTCGCTTAAACGTTAGTACTGTAAAGATAAACTAGTTAAACAAAAAAACCATTAAGATTCTGTTCTAATAGAAATAAAGGTTTTTTGCTTATTACATATCACTTAAAGCTTCAAGTTTCAACACAAAACTAAGACAAAAACCTTAGAAAAATTTACTATTTGCTAAACAAAGGGATTTTTTCTGGGCGTATGTTAATAACTGTCAAACAACTCTTAACCAAGAGTCTTCAACGATATTAATTTCTAAATTTATCTCTGAAATTCCCCTTCAAGGAAAACTTTTTTAAGGTAAAATCTTAAAGGCTAGTCCTATTGACGATGAGCTGCTTAAAAAAGTTAGCCAAAAACCACAATTTTTGCTTGATGATTATGCTGCTATTTTGGCTTTAAAATTGGATATTCTGTTTGTATCCAATCAAAACTGTTTACATGTACTTTAGCCGGTGGCCGGTTCGAAACCGATTCGAAATATATACCATTCGATTCGTCTCGGCGAGCTGAGTCGAATGGTACCACTCCCAGGGTGCGGAAATGTCTGTGGACCGAGATAAAGGCTCCCGAAAATCGAAAAAGCAAAGGGGGGAGTAAGCTCAATTTTGGGGTGAAAAATTCGAATATGCAAATAATAGCTCATTCGAAAGAACTCGTCGAGCTGAGTCGAATGACACCAAAATCAACGAAATCCGACTTGATTTGACAAAGTTATGAGCATTTGTTTTAGCTCCTTACATTTGGTCTACGTGCAGGTTTTTCTTGATGGGGAGGAAGCCAGGCATGCCGACCGCAGCTAAAATAGGCATAAGTTTATGTTACGAGCCCAGACCCAGCGCCCGTAGACTCCCCGCGAGGCGCGTGCCGCAAAACTCCGCGCGAAGCGCGGAGTTTTGCACAAGCGCCTCGCCGTCGCCCCATAGGTTTATGTTGCTAGTTTTTTGTGTTGTAACTTTGTCTAAATTTGTTTAATCCCGGTGATTTTGGTGTCATTCGACTCAGCTCGTCGAGCTCTTTCGAAAGAGCTACAATATGGTTAAAAAATTTTTAATTCCAAAAATCATCCCTTTGGATTAACAGTTTTCAGGGGCCTATATCTCGGTCCAATCAAGTCGGATTTCGTTGATTTTGGTGTCATTCGACTCAGCTCGACGAGCTCTTTCGAATGAGCTATCATTCAAAAAATCGATTTTTTCACCCCAAAATTGAGCTTACTCCCCCCTATGGTTTTTCGATATTCGGGGACCTATATCTCGGTCCACAGGAGTTTCCGCACCCTGGGAGTGGTACCATTCGACTCAGCTCGCCGAGACGAATCGAATGGTATATATTTCGAATTGGTTTCGAACCGGCCACCGGCTAAAGTATATCCAACTGTTTTACAAAAGCTCGGGATCGGACGTTTTTCTGGGCGTATGTTAATAACTGTCAAACAAATGAGGTAATAAAGTGAAAAAAGTCTTGACTCATTACTTTTACACAAATGTGAGTTGTATCCCAAAAATTATCGCGTTCGGGCCTCGTTGGAGGAGATTCATCAGAAGAGTCATTTTTTTCCAATATGTCTAAATAAAATGAGTTTTTAATGTTTGTTTCCAAGAAACATTTTAAATATTTTAATGATCAAAAGAATAAAAAAATAAATAAAGTTAAATAAATTTTGAAATAATTTAAGTTAAATAAAAATACCTTCGGAAATTAATAAAATGGTTCGAGAAATGACCTCTTTTGCATGTTTTATTATTAATCTAATCATTTCAATTAACAAAATATTTATTTAAAACCACAATTTAACATTAAAAATCTTTATTTATCTTTAATTATTTATTTAGTACATATTTTTATCTCTGTCAGTTTTTATTCCAAGTTCTTTATAATCAGATATATTCTAGTAATATAAATTTTTACAAAATTTTAAATCAAAAATTTACCTCTTTTTTATTAATATTCCCTACGAGGAACACATTTCGGTAATCCATTAATAATTTTACAAATATGAAGGAATCCACAATATTTGTTGCAATATTTAGGGCATAAATATTTGGGTATACAAACATTATTTTTATCTCTAGCATATACTTTCTTGCATTGACATTTTGGTTGGTCACACCTTTTGATGCATTTTATAGGTTCAATATCCGTACATTTAGGCTCGCAAGGTGTGGCACACTTTGCGACGAAAACTTCTCCTTTTCCACATAGAGGAGTTGGTATTCCTATACCACAATACTAGGTTTGACAGTAAAACAATATCACAAAAAATGAGAGAGCAATTTTTATTTGTTGAACTTCCTTCTTAACAAATAAATAATTTAAACTTTATAAGGCTTGTTATCTGTCGGGAGGTCTATCTACGGATCTATGATAACTGAAACAAAAATGCTTAGTTCCTACTCACTAATTTAATTTTTGCTAAAAAAGTATCTTGGGGCCTTTTTAAAAGTTAGAGCATTGTTAATTGTGTACATAGGACCTACTAATTACAATATTAATTAATAATAAACACCCAACTAAAATTTATAAATCATTACCTTCATTGAAATAAAAATAATTTTATAAACTTTCTAATGAAATTTAAGTTTTTGACTGTTAAATCAAATTTTGAGATTCTCTATTTATTTATTTTTAAATATTGTTTTAAAAAATCTCAATTTAATTTCCAGCTTAGTAAGCAATAATAAACAAACAATTAAATAGACTGTCACATATACTACTTTTAAAATAATTAAAGGGTTAACATGTTTAAATACTAAAAAATGTTTTGTCTTTTCAAATAGATCATTGCGTAGGCCATTATTACTAAGAGTAAGAAGCCACACGACTAAAAGTCAGAGAAATTTCTTCCACAGAATAGTAAAGGAATGGAACTGTCTTTCTTTAGAGTCTATGAAAATTAATAAGCCCAAGGAATTCAGGGAATTATTGAAAACTATGTACTAAGTTTTGAATGGTATTTACAAATTTAACCTATATATTTGTTTCACATATATATTTTTCAATTTTCAAATTTTTTTTACTGATTTTCATTCAATTTATTTTGTATGACTTTTTTACTTGTATTACTATTATTTGTATTTTTTTACCACTATAATTGCGCAAATGCGCTAGTGGTTTGCTCAATAAATAAATAAAATAAATATTTATTTTTTAATTGAACATTTTTAATAAAATGTGACAAATTTATTTTAGTAAAACGTGTAAAACTTGTTGGGTTTGGAAATTAAGGAAATAATTTGTGAATTTTTTTGGTTCACGTAAAGAAAAATATATATTAAAAATAATAACCTCAAGTAGATCTGTTTCAGAATTTTTGACTTGAAATTTTTGGAAATTTTGAAACAGCTATGAGTATTAGACATATTTATTTTTATTTCAATATAGGATACTTTTTTCAATTTCTAACCAAAAAAATTAAACATAAATATTTTAAGATTATATCAACAACAACAACAACACAAGGTGTAACAAAGAAGCAAAAGAAAAAGATTGGAATTGTTTGTATTTTTAAATAAATTAACTGAAAATTAATTAAAAATATAAACAATTATTTGATTGTTTATATTTGTGATTAAGGTTAAGTTAATAACCTTGACGGAAAGGGATTTATTTTTGTTTTTTAAAGATATAATCTTTATTTTAAAAATTATTTGACCGGCACAATCAACCTGTTGACTTTTTTGGTCCCCGTATAAACAAACATTTATATTTTTAAAGACTTTTCCTGATGGAAGCATTCAATATAAAATTGCTTTAATTACTGATCAAGACAAATATAGTAAGGATAACGAAAAAAATAATACTTGGAAAAGTTTTTTATTAACTGGAAATTTATATTTTAATCCACAATCACTCAACACAACAATTATTTGGAATAATCAAAGTAATATTCTCTACTCTCAATTAAACTTTGATGGAAAGGCTATGGAGTATGTTAATTTTTTAAAATAAATATTTAAAATTTAATCGTGTTTTGTTAAATAAATCTTGTGGAATTAACTTGAATTTCACTCACATTTATTCTAAAAGTCACATTATATAACCACGGGTCCATGGGATAGATAAACAACCAAAGCTTTATGTATTACCGGTTTGAAGGGAAATAATCTGGTTTGATCGGTATATAGAGTTTAAAATAGTAGACCAATATCAGTCTTGGGTTCTAAACTCGATTTGAGCCAAAGTCTAATCATTAAACTAATTTAAAGGCTATCTGCGCTGACATTTTTTAATAATTATTTGGTCACAGTTGATGACAGGACAGGAATTGTACACAAGTAAATAATTATTTTAATTGATATTTAATTCTTTTATTTTTAAGAATAGTCAACAATTTTACAAGTTTGTCTCCTTGGGTAATTCTAAATAATGGACCTGGTTCTTCTAAACAATTTAAAGGGGAATGGATGACTATAAAAGATGATTGTTTGGTTGTTGGCAGTTTAGGGTTTGGTAATGTTTAGAAAATTGTTTTTTATTAAAGATATTTCTGGCAATTTTTAAATTTTTACCAAATATTTTGAGAAAAATTGGGTAGTTTCCTTTAAAGATGCAGAATAGCAATTTTTGGGTTTCAATATTCGGAATTTTTAAAATAATTTTCTTAAACGTGACAAGCATGATAATTTTCCCATTTAAACTACTCTAAATGGTGAACAAATACCCCCACTCAAAAATTTGCTTTCTCTCTCTCATAATTACCCCCCCCCCCTTCCTCATTCTTCCTAAACTAATTTTGAAAATATTTTTAAATGATTTTCAAATTTAATCAATGGAATTTTTTAAGAATCAAAATCAAAAAATAAATTATGTAATTTAGCCTCAACTGCATTTAGATCTGCCCCAAATTCCCAATTAATTACCCCATCCTGCGAGAATAATTAACCGAGGTAAAAATTTCCGTGTCCGGTAGTCTCGTCAGAGGTTAGTTTCGTCAGAGGACATTTTCGTCAGAATCAGTTTCGTCAGAGGCCTTTTTCGTCAGACAACAATTTCGTCATTGGGTTGTTTCGTCAGAGATAAGTTTCGTCAGAAGTCCTTTTCGTCAGTAAGGCTCCCTTTTTAAAAATATAATTACACGGCGGTTTTTGACTTATAATAGGTTCTTTGTTTCTGGATTTATTTGAACAAATGAGGTGTCATTCCTAAAGAGCTTAGAAAAGCTTATTTTGGGATGAAAAATTCTATTTTATAAATGTTAGCTCAACCGACTCAGCTCGACGAGTTGAATCGGTTCGACGAACTGAGCTTCACTACACCAATTTCCAACATTCAAGAGTCTTTAGCTTGGTCTTCTAATGTCGGATAAACTCCTGCCACAACTAATTCGACTTTATAAAGCTCTTTAGGAATGACACCTCATTTGTTCAAATAAATCCAGAAACAAAGAACCTATTATAAGTCAAAAACCGCCGTGTAATTATATTTTTAAAAAGGGAGCCTTACTGACGAAAAGGACTTCTGACGAAACTTATCTCTGACGAAACAACCCAATGACGAAATTGTTGTCTGACGAAAAAGGCCTCTGACGAAACTGATTCTGACGAAAATTTCCTCTGACGAAACTAACCTCTGACGAGACTACCGGACACGGAAATTTCAACATTTACTGTAAATATTAAAATCATTTCTTCTCTCCTAAACCGTTTAAAATGTTTTAAAATGAATTATTCCTTCAAAATAATTTTATTCTTTTTCAGAATTGCATACTAAATCAGGGAAAATTATAAAAGATTCAATGTGGATTAAAGTAAAAATTAACTCCAAAAATTTTTTAAAAATATTTTTCAAAAATTAAAAAAGGTTATCAACATAAATGGAGAAATTACTTCATTTAATTGGATTGAAAATTATGGCAAACTTCGGAATGCTGTAAATATAACATTTCCTGGGTTTTTAGTTCATGGCACGTTTTTAAAAAATATAAAATTTAAAAATGAAATAAAATGACAAAAAATTATCAAATTAAAATTTATATTTGAGATGATAGAAAAATATAAATAAAAATTATAAAGTTTTTGTAAGATGTTTATAGAGCCAGCAGTATTATTTACAAAATTAATTATTAAAATTAGTAGAGTTTCGCTTGCAACTTTAGATAAACTACTCGAGAATTATTTATTTTTTTTATAAAATTTTAACTTTTAGAGGCAGTTCGATGGTCTGATTTTTATAAGAAATGGTTCTTTCTACCAAGGTTTTATCCTGCGTCTTTTCGATTCTAATCTATTTGGCTTAAGATTTGCTTCGAATGTTTCTCCAAAAGATGTTAAAGGTGAAAATTATGGAACAAATTTGTTATTAATTGCTGATGAAAACTTTACAAAAATTGAGGTGATTTTTAAATAATTGTTATTAAAATCAACTTAATGAGAATTAAAGGCTAATTGTTAAGCAATAAAACCCCAAACATAATTTAATAAATAAAAAATATCAAAAATTCATTAAAAAGTCTAAAAAATAATTTTTACAATTAACATAATGGAGGGAGAGAGGGCAACATTTTAGAATTATTCGATCGAATATTCGATTCATTCATTCTTTATTAATCCCTTTATATATATTTTTAAAGACAAAACGAATCGGTTCTATTGGTGATGGTTCAAGCGGCTATACAGCCTTCCAATTTTTACCCGAAAGCAATGATGAAATTATTGTTGCGATAAAAGCCAAGGAATATAAAGGAGTGCCCATTTCAACTAATATTAGCGTTTTCCGTCATTCAGATGGGAAATTTTTGATTGAGGATGAAAATGTGGATTATAAATATAAATTTGAAGGATTGAGTTTTTATTAAAATTATTTTTTTATTTTTTTTTATCATTTCGGGGTTTCTCCGACTTTTATTATCATCATTTGTAATAATATGGTATATATATTACTAAATTTTTGCATGATCAAATATGGTCGGATATGAAGATTAAAAGTTCATAAAAATTTAGTTCCTTTAGTGTTGAAGTATAGGGACTAGTGTTTGATTCAGACGATATAATAAACAAAGATCAGTCAAAAAATTTGTTGAATTAAATATATTATACGATTATGGTGTCTTCTCGAAGCCGGGAAGTTGTCTAAAAAATAAAATGCCGAATGAAAATTCGGAATAAATTTTATATAAATAAAGATTTAATACAAAGAATCTAAACATTAAATATCCGTTTTTAAAATTTTTTAGTCATTCTTTTTCTGATTTTTGTTTTGTTACAATTTTAGTAAATTCTGCAGGTTGGTCTGTTACAAAAAACCAAAAGAAAGTATTTGCCTTTAAAAAATCAAAAATATTACTTATTTTAGATAATTCTGATTAGAGTTGGCGGTTCCTGTCAAATCTCTAGATACCCAGAACCGATAATCGAATCGAAACATTCAGGATACCCGTACCCCCCCCCCCCCCCCCCCCAATTCTAATTTACCACAAAAAGTATTATAGCCATTCCAATAAAAATAATTCTCCATTGTTCTCGATTACTTTCATCTTGAACAAATAAAAGGAATAATAATGGGGAAACAAAAAGTGTGACAGATTTTTCGAATTGTATACCAGCAACAACAAAATGAGCATATTGCCTAAAAATTTTTTTATACTTTTCATAAAAATATTTTTATAACCGGCTAATTAATGTTGCACATTTATAAAATCCCCCACAATTTGTTGAAGCCAAAACAAAATTTATAGTCATTAAAATAACTGCTAAAAAACGTTTATCATCTGGAACAAAACCAACTAATGCATAAGCAACACCAGAGCCTACTAAAGCTATTGAATTGAAAAGGAGCATTCGACCAATTTCACTCATAAATCTTTAATTATTACTAGTAGCGATAATAAACTTAAGGTTAGAGATCTGACTGGGATGGTATGTAGCACAAAAATCGAGATTGATATTTCGCAAAATAAAAAATTGTCATACAAGATATCTCGAAAAATATTTATCTCGATAAACCAGATTTTTTTCTAGATCAGACCAATGTCGAAGTGTCGAAGTTTTCTAGATCAGACCTGCCTTAATTTTATTCCTACTTTGGATTAAGCTCGGACAACTTTCAGATATAACATCTGTCCACTACTTAAGATCAGAAGAATCTCTCATTACCTCATATTGTCAGATAGCCATCCAGAAATAAGCTTAACAGGTAGATGTAATAGAGCAGGTAAAGCACTCCAAATCCCAGTTTCTCTAACACCATAACGAAGAACTTTAGAAATATATGTAGGCAAATAGGTAATTAAAAATACGGAAGTGATAATATCCGCAAATGAATTAAGCCAAATAACGAGGACAATTTTATTTGTTAGAATTGCTCTAGAATATTTTAAAAGGAGGTTTGGGATTTTCTTAATTTTTTACCGATAAGGCATAAATCCACTAAGTCCAATTTCTGCCTCAGTCTTGCCTGATAGAATGAGATCCTTTTCATGTTGACTAACACATGAATGAGTATCAGGATGGTCAGTGTAAAGAAATAGCCATAATCCGAAAATTATTGGAGAAACTAATGCATGAACTAAATGTTAAAGATAAAAATTTTATTTAGCTTAAGACGCAAATTACAATAATAGACCCAATTCCAACCCAATGAAGGAGTAGAACTTATCTAAATTGGAAAAATAAAGTTTTACAACTTTAAGCCAGAGGTGAATCGGAAATGACGAAGGTGCCGGAAATTGGAACTGTCGGAAATCGGGAATGGCTCAAAAGTCGGAACTCGGAAATGCCAGCGATAAAATGCCACATGGAAAAATGTTAATAATTAACTTTGGCTGTACTTTAGCCGGTGGCCCACTCAGAAACCAGTCAAATTATATACCATTCGATTCGTCTCGACGAGCTGAGTCGAATGGTACCACTCTTTTTTTTGCGGAAATTCCTACGAGCCGAGATATAGGTCCTTGAAAACCGTAAAACCAAAGGGGGGACCAAGCACTTTTTTGGGGCTAAAAATTCGAATATGCAAATAATATCTCATTCGAAAGAGCTCGTCGAGCTGAGTCGAATGACACCAAAATCAACGAAATCCGACTTGATTTGACAAAGTTATGATCTTTTATTTTAGCTCCTTACCTATGGCATCTGTGGAGATTTTTGCTGCTATGGAGGCCCGAAATACGTCCAGAGCAAGGGAGATAGGAATAGGTTTATGTTACGAGCCCAGAGCCAGCGCCCGTAGACTCCCCGCAAGGCGCGTGCCGCAAAACCCCGCGCGAAGCGCGGGGTTTTGCACAATCGCGCCTCGCCGACGATCCATAGGTTTATGTTGCTTGTTTTTTGTGTTGTAACTTTGTATAATCTTGTTCAATCCCGGTGATTTTGGTGTCTTTCGACTCAGCTCGTCGAGCTCTTTTGAATGAACTATAATATGTTTAAAAAATTTTTAATTCCAAAAATATCCCGTTTGGATTACCAGTTTTCAGGGGCCTATATCTCGGTCCAATCAAGTCGGATTTCGTTGATTTTGGTGTCATTCGACTCAGCTCGACGAGCTCTTTCGAATGAACTATTATTTGCATATTCGAATTTTTCACCCCAAAAAAGTGCTTGGTCGCCCCTATGGTTTTGCGGTTTTCAAGGACCTATATCTCGGCTCGTAGGAATTTCCGCAAAAAAAGAGTGGTACCATTCGACTCAGCTCGCCGAGACGAATCGAATGGTATATAATTTGACCTGTTTCTGAGTGGGCCACCGGCTAAAGTATATCCTAACTTTTAATGCAAATTGGCAAACAAACTCGTGAAGGACAAGCTATTTATTTCTTCTGCGCCGAGGCGAAATTTGGAAAATTTTGGAAAAATCTTTTATTTTTAACAATTTATCTTTTTATTATTGACATGAAATTTTTTTTGTAATTTAATTGACAATTTTATTTTTCACCACTGTAAGTGTATAATTTATTGTACCGTGTGGTTTGCATAAATATTTATTTATTTATAATCCATAATTGGATTTAATAGGATATCGAGGGAGGTTGTGGGATTTGTGGGATTTGATTGAAAAAAGGATATCAGGGAATTTGAAGATTAGAATGGATATTTAGGGATTAGGAGAGATGTTGAGAGCTCACTATTAAAATTTCTTCTGACCCTCGAGTATATATCTCATTGGAGGATCTATGGAGGGATATAGAGGGATTAGAAGCAGGGATATCAGCAGCCCCCATCCCACCGGTATTTCTTCGAATCATCAATAAATTCCTCAATATCCTCCAGATCCCTAAATCCCACACTTCTTCGTTTTTCAGGAATTTTGGAAGGCCAAGTCACCATATTTATTTTTTTTTCAGCGCCGAGGCGAAATTTGGAAAATTTTGGAAAAATCTTCAGTCGGAAATATGCTTCAAAAGATTATCGGAAATCGGAAATTTTTCCAAAATTTCGGAAATCGGAAGTCGGAATTCAGATTTACATCTGCTTTAAACCTACAAATGCAGCAACTGGATTAGTCAAAGTAACAGAAAGACCATTAAATGTAGTCATACAAGCTCTGATTTATAGTAAATTAAAAAATATTTTTTTTAATTTACAAAAAGAATCCATGTTGTTGTAAAGTAGCCCAACGTTGACAAACAAACCCAATAGCCGCAAAATTAGCCCCATAAGCAAAACCCTGAATTAATCTAATTAATGTAAATTCAATCATTCCTTTAGAAGCAGCAAAAGGTAATAATCCCGTAGAAATTGTTGAAAGTATTCCAGCTGACAAAAATACAAAACGGGCACCAAATTTTGTATATAACATTGAAAAGGGGAATGTTGATATTATACTTGCTATTCCAACCTTTTTATTATGAAACAAAATTTAAAATAAAATGTCTTTGTTAAAATATTTTGTCGTGGAAAAAGTTTTTAAGATTACAAAAAGTCTCAATTAGAGGTTGTAAATGAGTAATTTTATTAAAAATTCCACTAAAAAAAACTCAAACCCGCTAAACGGGGGTTTTTCAAATATTGACTAACCAAAACCGGGATTACCGGTTATTTCCCGATACTGAACAATTCAAAATTATTTTAAAGATAAATTTTTATCAAATATTAAAATTAAATAAACATACAGCATATTGTAATTGAGCTTTCTCTGCTTGACTATAAGGCACATTTTTAGGTATAATATGTGTTTCATTAAAAACAACAAAAGGACCAACTTCTTCCTATTATTGTGATAAAAATAGAGTTTTGCAGCCAAAATATATTTACTCGTAAAATATATGGACGAGGGAGCAAGTTGGGTAAAAAGTTTATCAATCTAGAATGGATGTAAAAATTTAGGCTTAACACACATGTACATATTAAGCCTAAAAATGTGCCTCATATTTTGTATTTTTGTTTGTATTTTCTATTTTTATTTGTGATAATATTCTTCTACATACATAAATATATTTTTTATTTACATAGTATATGAATAAAATTAATTTTTAATTTAATTTTTTGTTATCCAAGAAGGGCCCCATACACAAGTAGAATAATCACTGCCAAAAAAAGAAGAGCAAAAAATGCCAAATGGAGGGTGACACTCCACCAAGCTGACCAATAAACTGTCGGGTTACAATAATGCCATTCATACATATAACGCTAAATTATATTTTGTAATAAAATTTTTAAGAATTTATATTCACCTGATTTTGCATATATCGAGATGCTCCATATACCCAAAAACACCCTGAAATATATAATTTAATTTTTGGTAAAATATTTTAAGAAATATATTTTTTGATATTTAAATTTAAAAAATTCTAAAATATTTCCTGTCAGAATTATTATCTTATTTTCTATCACAATTTTTAAATAAAAATATTTATGACTTGAAATCTTTGGAATAAATCTGATTTAATAAATTCTGAGTATTTTGTATTTTCCAATAATTCTAATTTTTTATTTAATATAACGTAAATCTTCTAATAGAACCACATGTACTTATATTTTTTTATCCTCTCGTAGGAATGAAAATCGAAGATATAATCGAAGATATTTAAATGAAAATCGAAGATATAGGACATACTTTGTTCGATTTTGAGAATAAACCGTCGCGTTTACACAAGAAATTTATTTTGGTATATGTTTTTTAAATGACATTATGCCCAAAATTTGTTAAAATTGAAATAGTGAGGAAATTGAAGAACAAGAGAAGATTATCGGTTCTTTTTTCGGTATGATCCGAAATCCTAAAGTATAAATTCTAAAGTAACAACGACCGGAATATGTTGAATGCGGCAAATATTTCATCCACTTGTTTTAGAGATGTAGTGTGTGTGATTTATATGCTTAATTTTGCCTTTAACATTTTTACTTCTCTATCTGGAATCACTTGATTACGATTTAAGCTGTTCTTTATTTTCAAAAATATACTATTACATAAATCATTCTCTCAACACATGTCACCAAATATCCAAGTCTGGGATATTGTTGTTTTTGCGTTTTATAAAAAACATCTCATCTATTTCCACAATAGTAAGATTTCCTCCTTAAAGATTTACAGAAGTAGGCATCACAAGAATAAAAAATTAATTTAAAATACAAAAAATTTTATAATGCACTTTCATTTCAATGTGAAAGGGACTAGTTAGTCTCCTTTTAGCAACTAACTAGTTTAAGGAAACCCAATGTGAAGGTATGCGTATTTTATTACGAAACAGAGTTGCGTCGTAATCGAAAAGTTTTTTTTGTAATGGTACTTCGTAACTCAAAGAATGCCGTAATTCGTAATCTATAAAAAATATTGAAATTATTTAAATATTTATTAATAATTGAAATTATAAAGCGTAATATTGTGGATGTCCGTTCAATTCCCACCAATGATATCCCTGATACCCGTCAATATCCCATTATATCTCCCAGAGGTCAATAAAATTTAAACCGCTCAACCACCGATCAACAAAAGTATAGTGTGAAATAATATATGTAAATATAGTTAATTTTAATTAGAAGGGCCAACCATAGTTAAGAGAGATGTTGATGGTAGTGCGTGCGGAGAATAGAAGAATAGAATAGATTAGCCAGAGGTAACGCGAGCGAGCGGGGTGAATGATATTGGTTAATCACCTGGTCAGGCTTATAGCCGACCGAACACTAGGCCATTGATTAATAGAGAACTAAGTTGGAATGAATATCAACTAGACCGCTTTTCCCTATTTTCCTTCAGCTTAAATGCAAAGATTACACCTTTAAGCCTTACAAAATTTTCTTACCTTTTCCATCGAAATTTAATGACAAAGTACGAGAGGTTCTAAAATTTCTCTCAAAGTACAAGAAATTTTTTCGTAATTTTTACTTTTTATTTTTGTAATTCGTAGTTTTTCCGATATTTTCGTAATCATAATTCGTAACCCAAAAAACGCCGTAATTCGTAATTACGATGCAACTCATACGAAATATTTATTACGGAATGGCTTGCCCTATGTCATATTATTTAAATTCAATATTAAAGGAAAATTTATCATTTTTGAATAATTAGTAGACATAAAATTAATATTTTAAATAAATTTTCAAAATTAATTTAAGATGAAACTTGATAGTATATTAATAATTTTAATCGTCAATGCGATATTTTGGAGTTTAATTAATTCTGTTAAAAATAATGAAGATAAAAAAGAGCTTACTAGAGCTGAGGAAAGCTCGAAGGATAACGATAGGGCTGAATCATCGGTTAATGCTCAACTTCGAATGTTAAAACCAAAAGCTAAAATTACAAAAAAGGGCACAACTAAAGATAAAAAAGAAGAAAAAAGGTTGAATAAAAGTGAATATATGAGAATTTACCGTCAAAACAACAGAGAAAAGGGGCGAAATTATGAACGAAAATACCGAGAAAATAATAGAGAAAAGAAGAGAGAACGTGATCGAAAATACAGAGAAAATAATAGAGAAAAGGTGAAAGAATCTGCCCGAAAATACCGTCTAAATAATAAAGAAAAGAAGAAAGAATCTGATCGAAAATACCGAGAAAAAAATAAAAATAAAAAAGTAAACTTAAAAAATGTTGATCCAAAAGTAGGAAATATTCATTTTGATAATGAAGGAACTTCTTTTGTTCGGAATGATATTAGAAATAAAGGTAAATTGCCTATCGTTTACAAAGAGAGCATTTTTAATCAAGAAAAGGAAGAAGCAGAAACTCATATGGAAGAGCAAAATCAAACTGTGGTAGAAGAGCCAACTAAAGTGAATTCCATAAATCAGATAGATTTAAATGAGGAATATTATCTTCTAACAGAAAAATTTGAGGATGAAGATGAGGACGTTTTTAAAAAAGAAATTAATTTGAAGAAGTTAAAATTAAAAAAAGTAAATTAAATAATTTTTAACATTTGATAATTTCGTTGTAAACAGTATAAAAGTTAGAAAATATTTTTTTAAACTGCACAGCGGTAATTATATATCGGTACTTACATTAAATAAGCAAATATCTGAGACTTAAACATATCTCGGTTTTATGCAAATTCTTTAAATGAAAATCGAAGATATAGGACATACTTTGTTCGATTTTGAGAATAAACCGTCGCGTTTACACAAGAAATTTATTTTGGTATATGTTTTTTAAATGACATTATGCCCAAAATTTGTTAAAATTGAAATAGTGAGGAAATTGAAGAACAAGAGAAGATTATCGGTTCTTTTTTCGGTATGATCCGAAATCCTAAAGTATAAATTCTAAAGTAACAACGACCGGAATATGTTGAATGCGGCAAATATTTCATCCACTTGTTTTAGAGATGTAGTAGGTTTTCATAAATTCATCAAAAACTTCATTATCTTGGGTACGTTCTGGACCGTCGTCAATATCCCATTATATCCCCCAGAGGTATCGTCAATATCCCATTATATCCCCCAGAGGTATCGTCAATATCCCATTATATCGCCCAGAGGTATCGTCAATATCCCATTATATCCCCCAACCTTTTCCTTCAAAATTTTAATGACAAAGTACGAGAGGTTTTTTATAATATTTTTTTCGTAATTTTTACTTTTTATTTTCGTAATTCGTAGTTTTTCCGATATTTTCGTAATCATAATTCGTAACCCAAAAACGCCGTAATTCGTAATTACGATGCAACTCATACGAAATATTTATTACGGAATAGTTTGCCCTATGTCATATTATTTAAATTCAATATTAAAGGAAAATTTATCATTTTTGAATAATTTAAAAACACAAAATTAATATTTTAAATAAATTTTTTAAATTAATTTATAATGAAACTTGATAGTATATTAATAGTTTTAATCTTCAATGCGATATTTTGGAGTTTAATTAATTCTGTTAAAAATAATAAAGAGAAAAATGAGTTAAGTAGAGTTGGGGAAACCTCAAAGGATAACGACGGAGCTGAATCATCGGTTAATGCTCAAATTCGAATGTTAAAACCAAACCCTAAAATTACAAAAAAGGGCACAACTAAAGATAAAAAAGAAGAAAAAAAGTTGAATAGAAAAGAATATTTGAGAATGTGGCGTCAAAATAATAAAGAAAAGAATCGAGAATATGTTCGAAAATTTCGCCAAAATAATAAAGAAAAGACGGAAGGATATTTCCGAGAATACCGCTCAAATAATAAAGAAAAAATGCAAAAATATAATCGAGAATACCGAGAAAAAAACAGAGAAAAACGAATACAATATGATCGAAACTACTACAGAAATAATAAAGGAAAAAGGCTCGAATATCTTCGAAAATACCAGGAAAATAATAAAGATAAGAAGCGAGAAGCTAATCGAAAATACTACCAAAATAACAAAGAAAAGAAGCGAGGATGGAATCAAAATTACCGAGAAAAAATGAAAAATAAAAAAGAAAATTTAAAAAATGTTGATCCAATAGTAGGGAATATTCCTTCTGATAATGAAGGAGGAAATGATTCTGAAGAAGAAAATCTTTCTGATCAAGAAGAGGAGGAATGTAACAAAGACGAAACTGAAAGCTATGTGGATGAGCAAAACGAAACTGTGGTAGAAGAGGCAAACAAAATTCCCGAGAATTGCACGAATCAGATAAATTTAAATGAGTATCCTTTTGATCTGAACGAGGAACCTGAGAACGAAGATGTTTATTAAAAAGACTAATTTTATAAGAAAGAAAAACTGTTAAAATATTCGGAGTAAATTAAATAAATGTACAATTTAATAACTTTGTAGTAAATAAAAAATTTTTCCAATTTCAAACCGCCATAGCAAACCGAAATATAGTAAATCTCCTAAGTTAAGCCTATCCGGTACTTTTTGGATTTACAGCCCTCATCCATAGTTTGAGTCTCATTAATTTTCTCCTTATGCCAATCATTTATTTACATAAACCAATGTGTAAGTAGAATTTCATTTCTCGACCAAATATAATTTAATAATTTTGTAGTCTATTGTCTTAAAATGTCTTAGGACTACATAATAGAATTTGCGCAGCAGTTCTCGACCTCCGGTCAGGAATGATTCTACCACGGTTGACATCTCTTAAACTTTATTTGAGAATTTGTGAGTATGAGATCTTTGCTTTCTAAGACTTAATAAATTAAATCAGTCACCAAATATTCAATTTTGAAGAAGAACTCTGCCAGTTCTTTTTGCAGTCTTGTGGAAAACGACTCATCTATTTCAACAATAGTATTATTCCCCCTTAAAACAGGAAGTTTAGTGAAGCTATCGATGTACAGATAAAACTAAGAGCTTTGATAATAATGCATATACACTTCAAATATTTGTTCCAGTTAACGGCTGTATTGTGTTTTATTTTCAATTCTCGTTCACAAAAAACGATAGAAGACATCTTGTAAATTCTGCGTAGAAAAACGAACAATGGTTACATGAGCGAAATCCAACTGCTTTGTCGAGAAGCGAAGTCGAGATTAAAATTTATATTTATTTTCCATAAACACATTTTTTCTTGTACTCCTTATCTAACTATCATGAATGAGAACCCCCCTCCCCATCATGAATGAGAACCCTGCCCCAAAGAACGTCAAAGTAATTGAAGGCTGGCCTCTAAACCGCTTAACCACCGATCAAAAAAGGAAATATGGGAGAAAATATAAATATTTCCTTAGCTTTTCCTTCTAAATTTTAATAACAAAGTACAAGAAGTTTTCTCAAAGAGAAAATTTCTCTCAAAGTACAAGAGATTTTTTCGTAATTCTTTCCAATATTTTCGTAATTCGTAATTTTTCCAATATTTTCGTAATCATAGTTCGTAACCCAAAAACGCCGTAATTCGTAATTACGATGCAACTCATACGAAATATTTATTACGGAATGGCTTGCCCTATGTCATATTATTTAAATTCAATATTAAAGGAAAATTTATCATTTTTGAATAATTAGTAGACATAAAATTAATATTTTAAATAAATTTTTTAAAATTAATTTGTAATGAAGCTTGATAGAATATTAATAATTTTAATCGTCAATGCGATATTTTGGAGTTTAATTAATTCTGTTAAAAATAATAAAGATAAAAACGAGATGACTAGAGTTGGGGAAAGCTCAAAGGATAACGATGGTGCTGAATCATCGGTTCAAAAATCTGAAGGGACGTTAAAAGGCACAAAAATGAATAATAAAGAAAGGAAGAGGGAAATTAACCGAATCTACTACCAAAATAATAAGGAAAAAATTCGAGAAAGAAAACGCATCTACCATCAGAATAATAAGGAAAAGAAGCGAGAAGATAACCGAAAATACTACCAAGACAATAAGGAAAGGATTAATGAAAAAAAGCTAGAATATAATCGAAAATACCTAGAAAATAATAGAGAAAAGAAGAGTGAATGGAATCGAAGATACCGAGAAAAAATGGAAAATAAACAAGCAAGTTTACAAAGTGTTGATCCTAGGGAAGGAAATGTTAATTCTGATAATAATGAAGGAACTTCTTTTGCTAATACACAGAATGAGGATTTAAGAAATAAAGGGAAATTTGAAAAAGATTTTTTTAATCAAGGAGAGGAAGAAGGTGACAAAGACAAAACTGAAACTTATGTGGATGAGCAAAATCAAAACGTGGTAGAAGATCCGAATAAAATTCCCGAGAGTTGCATGAATCAGATAAATTTGAATGAGTATCCTTTTGATTTGAACGAGGAACCTGAGGACAACGATGAGGATGTTTGTTAAGAAGAAATATATTTGAAGAAAGAAATAATGTTAAATTATTCAGAGTAGATTAAAAATTCTAAACATTAAACAACTTCGTATAAAATTTCGAGATTCCTGATTTTCTGTTATGCCGCATTGTGTATGTATGACTTGCGACTCTGTTGATTTTACATGTCAATTTTCAATGTTTTAAACAATCGAATCGACTTGTCGAATACACTTTAGAATCGTCTGTTGATTTTTCTCTAATTAAGAAATGGAGCATTTTGTCCTTACTAATGTCTACGGAAGTGCAATTTCGTAATGCACATCCGTCTCAATGAGAAAAGTACATACAACGTGTTATGAAATAAAATTACGCAGTGTATTTTCCCTTTATATTGCTTACTAAAGTCAATATTACATTTAAATTTAACATTTTTTATTAATTAGAAGTAAATAAAATTTTATTTTAAATAAATTTTTAAAATTTATTTATAATGAAACTTGATAGAATGTTAATAATTTTAACTGTCAATGCGATATTTTGGAGTTTAATTAATTCTGCTAAAAATAATAATGATAAAAATGAGTTAACTAGAGTTGGGGAAACCTCAAAGGATAACGATGGGGCTGAATCATCGGTTAATGCTCGAATTCAAATGTTAAAACCAAAATCTAAAATTGCAAAAAAGGGCACAACTAAAGATAATCAAGAAGAAAAAAAGTTGAATAGAAGCGAATATATGAAAATTTACCGTCAAAACAATAAGGAAAATTCGCGAGAATACCATCGAAGATACCGTCAAAACAATAAAGAAAGGATGAACAAATCTAATCGAAAATACAAGGAAAATAATAGAGAAAAGACACGAGAATCTGCTCGAAAATATTACCAAAATAATAAAGAAAAGAAGAGCGAAGATCAACAAAAATACCGAAAAAATAATAGAGAAAAGTTGAAAGAATATGAACAAAAATATCGGGAAAATAATAGAGAAGAAATTCGAAAATCTGACCGAAATTATTACCAAAATAATAGAGAAAAGAGGAAAGAATCTGGACAAAAATGCCGTGAAAAAAGGAAAAATAAAAAAGAAAACTTAAAAAATGTTGATCCAATAGTGGGGAATATTTTTTCTAATAATACTGAAGGAACTTCTTTTGTTCGAAATGATTTTAGAGATAAAGGTAAATTGCCTATCGTCTACGAGGAGGGCATTCAATTTGAAGTTGGAAGTCTTTTTAATCAAGAGGAGGAAGAAACAGAAACTCATATGGAAGAACAAAATCAAACTGTGGTGGAAGAGCCAACTAAAATTAATTCGATAAATCAGTCAGATTCAGACGAGGAAGATTATCTTCGTTATCTGAACGATAGACCTTATGATGATGATGAGGATGTTTATTAAAAAAGAAATTAATTTGAAGAAGATAAAATTTTCAGAGTAAAATTTTAAGAGAGAGAGTAAATTAAATAATTTTAACTTTAGACTATTTCGTTGTAAACAGTATAAAATTTAGAAAGAGTTTGCAGAATTAATTTCTTTTTTTTAGCCACCAGGCAGGATTCGAACCTGCGACCACCTACTAGTTGTTGCTAGGCGCTTTCGCTCACTATATGCAGGAGCTCTACTTCTGAGCTACCGGGGCATCGACTTTCTCTTTTTCCTTTTTAGATCGTTTAACCCCCGCCTAAGCGTTTTAAATGCTGCTGGGTGAATCATCCTTACAAAATTTAGAAAATATCTTTCTTGTTTTAACCGCCCCCTTGCAAATATAAACCGCCCCCTTGCAATATTTAAACACCCCCTTGCAAATATCTGAGACTTAAACATATCACGATTTTATACAAATTCCCCATCTTAAAATCGAAGATAAAGAACTAATCCTGTTCGATTTTGAAATTAAACCGTCGCGCTTACACAAAAAATTTATTTTGGCATTTTGTTTAGATAAATGACATAATGTCCCAAAATTTATTAAACTTGAAATAGTGTAGAAATTGAAGAGAGACCATAGAAGACCAATTTGGTTCGACAAATTGTAAATTAATTATTAAATTCTCTCCTCAAAAAAGTTGGAATGAGGGAATTATTTAAATATACACTGAGAAACGGGGCAAAACAGATAAAAAGGTCAAATGAAGGAAAATATTAAAAATATTCAAATCACGGACATAACAATATTTATTTATTATTTGAAAAATTAAATTTCTTCAAAAGCTTATCAAACAAATATTTGATCAAATTTTATTTAATTAAATATTTGATTTTCCGTCGTCAAATATTTGTTTGGTCCGATTTCTATAATTTACTCTCTTTATGAAAATTTTAACTTCTCCAAATTAATTTCTTTTTTAATAATTGTCCTCATCTTCATCATAAGGTTTATCGTTCAGATAACGAAGATAATCTTCCTCATCTGAATCTGTCTGATTTATGTAATTAATTTTAGTTGGCTCTTCCACCACAGTTTGATTTTGCTCTTCCATATGAGTTTCTGTTTCGTCTTTGTTACATTCTTCCCCTTCTTGATTTAAAAGATTTCTTTCTTCATGCTGAATGCTCTCTTCGTAAACGATAGGCAATTTACCTTTATTTCTGAAATCATTCCGAACAGAAGAAGTTCCTTCATTATTATCAGAATGAATATTTCTTTCTTTTGGATCAACATTTTTTAAGTTTTCTTTTTTATTTTTCATTTTTTCTCGGTATTTTCGATTAGATTCTCGCTTCTTTTCTTTATTCTTTTGGCAATATTTTCGGACAGATTCATTCCTCTTTTCTTTATTCTTTTGGCAATAATTTCGGTTAGATTCTTTCAACTTTTCTCTATTATTTTGGTAATATTTTTGGTCATGTTCTCGCCTCTTTTCTTTATTATTTTCTCGGTATTTTTGGGAGCATTCTTTCAACTTTTCTTTATTGTTCTTGTAGTAAATTCGCTTTCTTTCTTGTATCTTTTCTTTGTAATTTTGGTAATAATTTCTATCATAATCTCGCCTCTTTTCTTCATTATGATTAGTTGTGACCTTTTTTGCAATTTTAGGTATTGGTTTTAACGTTTTTTCTTTTTGAATTTGAGCATTAATCATCGCTATCCCATCGTTATCCTTCGAGGTTTCCTCAACTCTAGTTAACTCATTTTTCTCTTTATTATTTTTAACAGAATTAATTAAACTCCAAAATATCGCATTGACGATTAAAATTATTAATATTCTATCAAGTTTCATTATAAATTAATTTTAAAAGATTTATTTAAAATAAAGTTTTATTTACTACAAATTAACCAAAAATGATAAGATTTAATTTATTGAATTTAAATAAGCAATATAGATGATGAAAGCATATTGGGTAAATTATTTTACATTTCATAATAAAAAATATAAAGTACATGTCTCAATTAAAAAAAAGTGCATTGCGACAAATTAAAAAAATTTTTATTTATCGCAATGCACTTTCCTTTAATTTTGAAATGTAAAATAATTTATCCGATGGCTTTAATCTATATTGCTTATTTAAATTCAATAAATTAAAATTTATCATTTTTCGATAATTTGTACTTTGTCCCCCCTCTATTTGATAAAAAAATTAAAAATTAAAACACAAAATTTCATATTGCCCTTTACTCTCATCCGTATAAATAAAAAATATTATAAAATTTCATTATATGACAATCCTTTAATTGAAACATGTACTTTATATTTTTTATTTTGAAATGTAAAATATTTTACCCAATGTGCTTTCATCATCTATATTGTTTATTTAAATTCAATAAATTAAATCTTATCATTTTTGGTTAATTTGTAGTAAATAAAACTTTATTTTAAATAAATCTTTTAAAATTAATTTATGAGGAAGCTTGATAGTATTCTAATAATTTTAACATTCAACGCGATATTTTGGAGTTTAATTAATTCTGTTAAAAATAATAAAAATCAAAATGAGTTAAGTAGAGTTGGGGAAACCTCAAAGGATAACGATGGGGCTGAATCATCGGTTAATGCTCAAATTCAAATGTTAAAACCAAAAACGAAATTTGCAAAAAAGGGCACAGCTAGAGATAAAAAAGAAGATAAAATGTTGAATAAAAATAAATATATGAGAATTTATTATCAAAACAATAAAGAAAAGAAGAGGCAATACCGGGAAAAAAATAAGGAGAAAAAGCGAGAATCTGATCGAAAATACCGGGAAAAAAATAGAGAAAAAAGGCAAGAATGTGCCCGAAATTATTACCAAAATAATAAAGAAAAGAGGCGAGAATATGATCAAAAATACCGAAAAAATAATAGAGAAAAGATGAGAGAATATGATCGAAAATATCGAGCAAAAAGGAAAAATGAAAAAATAAATTTACAAGATCCAAAAGTACTAGGAAATGTTGATTCTGATAATAATGGTGAAGGAGGAACTTGTAATCCACAGAATGATGATTTTAGAAGTAAAGGTAAATTGCCAATAGTTTACGAAGATAGGATTCAATCTGAAGAAGGAAATTTTTCTAATCAAGAGGAGGAAGAAACAAAAACTCATATGGAAGAGCAAAATCAAACTGTTGTGGAAGAGCCAACTAAAATTAATTCCATAAATCAGATAGATTCAAACGAGGAATATTATCTTCTTGATCCGAAAGAAATCTAAAAATGAAGATGAGGACGCTTGTTAAAGAATAATTTGAAGAAGTTAAAATTTTCGGAGTAAATTAAATAATTTTTAACTTTAGACAACTATTTTGTAAACCGTATAAAATTTAGAAAATTGTCTTTTTTCTAATCGGTACTTATCGGGTTTGTATCGTTTAATAAGCAAATATCTGAGACTTACAAGGGAACCTTTCGAACTGTGACCAAAAATTTTTAAATAAAAATTATACCATCGTGTAGAGCGTAGTCGATTACTATCTATGTTTCCGGCTTTTCTTCCCCTGACCCCCATTTCGAAAAGTTATAGGGCTTCAAGGTTGCTTTTTTCAACAGCTTATTATTTTTTTTATATATTCTTCTACATACATAAATATATTTATCAATCTGGAATGGATGTAAAAACGTGAAAAACAAGTGAACACATATATATATTAAGCCTAAAAATGTGCCTTATATTTTATATTTTTGTTTGTATTTTCTATTTTTATTTGTGATAATATTCTTCTACATACATAAATATATTTATCAATCTGGAATGGATGTAAAAACGTGAAAAACAAGTGAACACATATATATATTAAGCCTAAAAATGTGCCTTATATTTTATATTTTTGTTTGTATTTTCTATTTTTATTTGTGATAATATTCTTCTACATACATAAATATATTTATTTTTTTATTTACATAGTATATGAATAAAATTAATTTTTAATTTAATTTTTTGTTATCCAAGAAGGGCCCCATACACAAGTAGAATAATCACTGCCAAAAAAAGAAGAGCAAAAAATGCCAAATGGAGGGTGACACTCCACCAAGCTGACCAATAAACTGTCGGGTTACAATAATGCCATTCATACATATAACGCTAAATTATATTTTGTAATAAAATTTTTAAGAATTTATATTCACCTGATTTTGCATATATCGAGATGCTCCATATACCCAAAAACACCCTGAAATATATAATTTAATTTTTGGTAAAATATTTTAAGAAATATATTTTTTGATATTTAAATTTAAAAAATTCTAAAATATTTCCTGTCAGAATTATTATCTTATTTTTTATCACAATTTTTAAATAAAAATATTTATGACTTGAAATCTTTGGAATAAATCTGATTTAATAAATTCTGATTGTTTTGTATTTTCCAATAATTCTACTATTTTTATTTAATATAACGTAAATCTTTAATAGAACCACATGTACTTCTATTTTTTTATCCTCTCGTAGGGTGTTCTTATATTAGTGTGTGCTTCTTTCAGAGAGTGTGTTTCTATTAGAAGATTTACGGTAATTAATTTTCTATCAAACAAAATTTTTTTAATTCAATCCAATACCTAAAATAACGATAACGACAATACAAAATAATATAGAGCCTTCAATTAAGTATTCACAAACATGACTACCATCTCCAGAATTGCTTCCCCTTCTTCTTCCATTTGTTAATGAATCTGAGCTTAACCAAAAGAATATTCTCGCAACACCACTAGCAATTAATAAAATGCCAGAAATAATTAAATAAATTGGAATGTTTGGCTCTATCATGCATTTATAGGTACTGGCATTAAATGCTCCTAAATAGGTTGGAGGAGTAGATAAAAATTTAAAAAAATTATTAAGGGAGAAAGGTTCCTGTTAAGAAATTCTGTCCGAGGAAAAGTATCTGGAAATTCCAAATTTTTAGTGTATTTGGATAAATGTTGTGATAATTCCATTTAATTTTTAATATATATGTAAATTAGGCAGGTAAATTATAAACTAAATTTTAATTTATAAATTTAATTCACCTATAAGAAGCGTAACAATTCCAATAATTATTTGAAGTGCTGAAAGTCCAAGTAATAGAGGACCAGGAACTTTTCTTCGAATAATAGAACGTCTGTCTATTATAGGTGCTTCAATTCGAGAACTGGCTGTTTTAGGAAGAGAAATCTGAGGTGAAGATTGGTAAAATGTTGGTGGCATTTGTTGAAATTGGGCACGAGGCGAGTGCATTGAAGGTATTGTACCTGAAGAGGATAGAAGCTACATAAATTGTTAACATAATTGTCCCTTTCTAAATGATTCTAAATAAAAATTGGGAACCTTTCAATTAGAAATGGTTGGTGTAAGAAGGGTTACTCTAGATTTCAAAAATTAAACTAGATTAGGTAGTTTAGGATACGAAAGATCTTCTAGCAGCTACGTAAGAATAAAACTATTCTAAATACTTAAAGACTAGTACATACATAAACTCCTTCAAAATAAATTCAAATAAATATTTAATTAAAACATTAAAATTATCTAATAGGTTTTACTTTGAGGACGAGGTAATTCTCGCGAGAATTCGTTTGTGGCATATGCCTCTTGCCGGCTAGTTGGGCGCATTATTCCTCTCTGAGGTATTTGAGGTTGTTGTTGTTGTAAAGGGGAAGGTGTATATTGTTGAGGTGTTAAATAATTAATGGGAGGTGTTGATTGTTTTAATAAATGCTCGTTTGTAGGGCTTGAATTTTTAAAATTATTAAAAAAAATTTTAATAAAAAATTCATTGTTTTAAGGAAAGGAAGGAATTAAATATATTTTAATAATTTTAAAATAGGTAATTCTTTTTATTTCTTAAAATTATTATTTTTCATTTTCCTTTTTATTAAAAAAAATATTTACGAGGTTCGGTGCATTAATTGATAATCTACCCATTGCTGATTTTTTTGTTGTTCATTATCAGCAAGATTAGTCGAGGAAAGGTGTATAGATGTAGATTGTTCTACAGAATTGTAACGTTTAGTTATTACCATTTAATTAATAAAAATTATTGTTGAAAAATTAATTTAAAAATAATTTTAATTTAGGAAAATATGAATTAAAATAATTAATCTTTGAAAATATAAAAAAGTTTTATTTAAATTTAGATATTGCAAAATAGATATTACAAAATAGATTTGTGGCCCTATTATATTCATTTTAAATTTTTAACGAAATCAAAATAATTAGAATTATTTTATAACTCATAGTAATTAGATATCAAAATACATAAATTGTTTAAAGCCCGGATATCTTGCCAAAGCAATTCAGTTATTCAGAGTTAATAGAGTAGACACATTAATCAGTAAGATCGTTCAATGACATTAAAGGTTGATAATAATTTAAAAAATTTTTATAGTTTTTGTGGCCCTATTATATTCATTTTATCACTATCCAAAAAAGTATGAATAAGACAAGTAAAAAAAGTAAAAAGTGTGGTTATTAGAATCTTTCACCAAAAAATAAATACAAATAACCTTCTAACAATAAATAAATATTTAAAATTCGTCCGTTTTTGCTTATTTGTTTTAGCCATCACGAGTGTGCAGAGTGTGTACATACAAGTAAAATTCTTAAGCAAACACAAAAATAACAGTCGTGCAGAAAAACAGAAAATTTTAAAGACAGCCGAGAGAAAAGGAAAATATTTATAAGTAAATACATACTACATATTTTTTGGGTAATATTCAATTTCGTTCCCCCACTCCTTTTTTCCTTCCTCAAAGTATTACAAAATGGTCAGTCAATCTTAAGTTATAGAACTCGTCGAGCTGTGTCGAATGACACCAAAATTGAAAAAATCGGACCTGATTTGACCGAGATACAGACCCCATGAAAATTGAACAACCATAGGGGTGATTTTTTGGAATAAAAAAATTTTATCCGAATGATAGCTCATTCGAAAGAGCTCTTCGAGCTGAGTCGAATGACATATAAATTAACGCGATTAGACTTGGTTGGACAAAGTTATGACCTGAAGTAGACCTAACGGAGTCGGCGACTTATGTCATAACTTTTTCAAATCTTGTCCAATCCCATTGATTTTGGTGTTTTTTTTTTTTTCGCCCCTATGGTTGTTCAATTTTCAGGGGTCTGTATTTCGGTCAAATCAGGTCCAATTTTTTCAATTGGTGTCATTCGACACAGCTCGTCGAGTTCTATAACTTAAGATTGACTGACCATTTTGTAATACTTTGAGGAAGGAAAAAAGGAGGGGGGGGGGGAACGAAATTGAATATTACCATTTTTTGATTAAAAATATTGACGAAAATAAATTATAAAAATTTATTTAATTAATTTAATTATGTAAAAAACTAATTTCAGACCTATTTATTACCCTATTTACAGACCAGAGCTGTTTTGAAATTCCAATTTATGATTTTAGAGGTATACCTTCGATTTTTTTCTATTTTCGAAATTTTAGAAAAATTTGACTTTTTGGTGCAAACAAGGAAGAAATCTGACTTCTTACCTCTCAAAATTATCAAAAAGCGGCACTAGAGATGGAAAGAATCTGTCCGGGGTTTTTGTGAGCAGGACAACCTGCCGCCGACAAAAGTGAAATAGATAGATTTATGGAATTAAGGGTTGCGTCGAGGAATTTGGTGGGATTAAGGGAGATATCGATGGATTTGACGGATATCGGGTAGATACCGTGTGTATAAGTTTTTTCGATCGGGTGTATATATTTTTTTCGATTTTCGATTTCGAAGATTTTAAAAATTATTTCCTAGGGAAAATTTTCAGAAAGAAAAAACTTGAGACCGAACTGGAGTGTCGTACGAGAATCGTCGAGATATCTCGAAAAATATTGATCTCGATAAGCAGATTTTTCTTCGAGATCTTTTCTCCGTAACCATTATGTTAGGAATAGACTTACTGGAAAGTTGATAACTTAGCTTTGACTGACCAATAAAATAATTTCAAAGTTACTTTGAATTCTGCGGAAACTTGTACATACTCTTGTGGAACTTGGGAAATCCTTAGAATTTTAAAAGATTTCATGGCTCTATCGGAAAATAATACCGGCATCCAATTTTTCCTTTCCTTCTCGAATGGGGGTGAAAAAGTTGATTTCCCAGCTGTAGTATAGTAAACCGGTGGTAAGGTATCTTTGTCCAAGCTTTTTTTATCACGGTGATTTTGGTGTCATTCGACTCAACTCAAGGAGCTCTTTCGAATGAGCTATCATTCGAAAAATCAAATTTTTCCCCCCAAAATCGAGCTTACACCCCCTTATGGTTTTTCGATTTTCGGGGGCCTATATCTCGGTCAACAGAGTTAAACGACACCAAAATCACCGTGATTGAATTTGGACAAAGTTACCTTACCACCGGTTTACTATACTACAGCTGAGAAATTAACTTTTTCTCCTCCATTCGAGGAGGAAAGGAAAAATTGGATGCCGGCATTATTTTCCGATAGAGCCGATTTCATCATTATTTACAAAAAAAAATTATTTTTCTTTGAAAAAGAAAGTCGGCATTTTATTTTTATATTTGCACTTTCGATTTATTCATCTTTTTACTTATACACATGACAGTGTTAGCTCTGGCAGTTTTGGCCTTTTTTAATTAAATAAAAAAAACTAGGGAGTAATTAGGGAGTAATTATTAGAGATTTATTTTCACAAAAAATAAGTCAAAAAAGTAAATAAAGTCTGTACAAAATTATAGCAATTAAGTAAGGTTTTGGCCTAAAAACTAAGGAATTTAACCAGAAACAAGTTTCAAAGTTACTTTGAATTTTGCGGAAACATGGGCATTAACTTCCTCAGGATTGGCGAATTTTGATGTTTTTTCCTTTTTACCAAGCCTATTTTTAGACTTAATTTTTTGAGCTTAACATGGGATTAAATTAAAACATTTCATTGTAAATAAGGCTTTTTAGAAGGCGCGCAGCCAGTAATAATAATTAGAATTTATTACGATCTAAATAGACTGATCAAATATATTATTTCAAACAATTTCAGATGATTAAATTTATTATTTTGTCTATATTATATTTAAATATTAATTTAAATTTAAAATGTAACGGAAAATTAGTTGAGTTGAAAATAAATGATAATTGGAAGGAAAAAAGAGAATTTATTTATTTAAAAAAATTAAAATTAAAAGAACGTTTTGTAATGAAAACTGTTGATAAAAATAAAAGAAGTGCTTATTTTACACAAAATTATAAAATTGAAGATTGGCGTAAATTAAAATTAAATATTGATAAAAATATTTTTATTACAAAAATACATGAACCTAATTCAAAATATACCCCGGAATTTCAATTGAAAAATAAAATTGTGATTCAAATAGCCAATAGTGAAATTATTCAAAAATTATTGTCTGAATTTGAGAAACGGGTATTTTATATATTTCGATTATTTGAATATTACAACGCAAAAAAGTAGTACTTTTTGCCCTAAACCCCACTCTTTTCGACCCGAACCCCAACATTTTTGCTGAAATTTTATTCCATAAAAGGAAGAATTTGGTACTTATATTTACTTACCCCCCCCCCCAGTCATTCTTTTCGAAAAATATGTAAAAATGGTCAGTCTGAACAACAATTGTAGAACTCGTCGAGCTGAGTCGAATACACCAAAATCCGACTTGATTTGACAAAGATATGACATAAGTCGTCGATTCCGGTAAGTCTAAACAATGTCATACCTTTGTCAAATTTTGTCCGTTTACGTTGATTTTGGTGTCATTCGACACAGCTCGATGTGTTCTACAATTGTTGTTCAGACTGACCATTTTTACATATTTTTCGAAAAAAATGACTGGGGGGAGTAAATAAGTACCCAAAATTTTTCTAAATCTGTGTTTACAACTTAAAGGAAATATTGAATGTTATATCTGGAGACCAAAAGGGTTTGAGCCACGGATGCACGCAACTTCTGACTCGAATTGTATGCATCCCTGCCCTGTCTTAATTTCATAAACTAATTTTGTCATAAATTTAAGGTTCTCATAAATAATGATTTTATTAAAATAAATAATTATTATCAAACTTCTATATTAGATGAAAGTTTGGAGAATATAAAAATAAATAATAATTTAATTAAAGACAAAAAGAATTTATTCAAAGAAAATTTAGAAAATTATAAAAATTTACTTTTAACAAGTTATTGGACGGAAATTAATTTAATTGGATATAAAATTCAATTATTAGAAAATCAAAAAGTTGAATATTCGAAGGAAGAATTAAACAACAAAATTATTTATGTTGGCAATAAAATAAGTAAATTAAATTTTTTTTATTTGTTTTCCTTCAGGGCTATTAGAATAACTTCAGTGTATTCACACGATCATTTAACCATAAATTTATTTTATTGACTCGGTGATTATTAATCTCATATTTTATGAATTTAGCCATTTAAAGTAGTAGCTGGATTCCTTTGCACACTCCCTATTTCCAAGTAAATAATTCTTTATCTTAAATGTTGTAGGTGATGAAATTAATAAAAGAACCCGACATTGTTTCAGTTGTGGAATTACAAAAAGTTTAAGATGGAATATTTACCTAAAAGAACATTATTTGTGCAGAAAATGTAACGAATATAAACAAATTCATTGGAGATTTAGACCTATAAAAAAGGTTTTTATAAATATAAAAAAATTTCTAATTTTAAAAAACAAAATTAAAAAATCTTTATCCAAAATTAAGGAAATTATTTAAAAATAATTAATTTCTTAACGTAAAATAGGGTAAAAAATTATAAGTATGTAGACTTAAAAGTTTCTTTGCCTTCCTATTTTGTATTTGTCCAATTAATTTGAATTTAAATAAATCTCTTAAGGGAATAGACGAACTTATAATTGGAAACTTCTAATTAAACTTTTTTTACTTTCACTTAACATTTTCTTTATCGCAATCCTGGATATACTCATATCCAGTGGCTCCGGGGCTAGGGAGCCATAATTTTGAAAATTCCGGAGCCGAAGCCAGAATTTTAAAAGATACTAGCCTGAGCAACAAAATGCCCAATAACCAGCGCTTCTCTTAAAATGCTTATCTTTTTAAATTGCCAATATAGGAAAAAATTAACATTTTTCCAAGAATCGTTTAGTGTTTTTATAAATAGAAATTAGTTAAAATAATTTTTATCCTTAAACAAAATTAGTATTTTTAAAATAATTTAATTTAAGGGACCCCGTCGTTGTCACGAATGTGGAGTTACACAAACAGCACAGTGGCGTATCCATCCAGAATTTAAACACGATTTATGTAATGCATGTGGAATGAAACAACGAAAATCTGCTAGAAAGGAGAAATTATCTGGAAGTTTTAAAGGAAAGTAGAAAAAGGAGGAGGATATGCACAAATATTCATGTAATATTTAACTTTTCGGACAAATAACCAGTGGAAAAGTTTTGATATGAGACCCATACCATTCGATTCGTCTCGACGAGCTGGGTCGAACGATAACACTCTTTTTTCCGGAAATGCCTGTGGACAGAGATATAGGTCCCCGAAAATCGAAAAACCATAGGGGGGAGTAAGCACATTTTTGGGGTGAAAAATTCGATTTTTCGAATAGCTCATTCGAAAGAGCGGAAAAAAAGAGAGGTATCGTTCGACTCAGCTCGTCGAGACGAATCGAATGGTATGGGTCTTTATTGAAACCTTTCCACAGGTATACTATACTACAGCCAACTTTTCTTTCTAGATTTATTTTAATTTTCCTAAAATTTCTCAATTGTTTAAAGAATCCACAAAAAAATTTTTCTAAAATATTTCAATTCAAAATCTTCTCTTAAAACATTCTCTATCATTTTTAGTGTAAACTTTTACTATATTATCAATTCCCGCTCTGTTTGTATTTCATTACCTTTTTTATATTTTACTTTTAATTTTTTGAAATAAATGTTGTTGTTAAAAACATTACTTGTTTTTCTATTTATGTTAAATTAAGTTAAATATATAAATAAAATTGGGAGATAAATAAATTGATAAAATTATTAAAAAATTTAGAAAGAAAAAATATGTAATTTAAAAGGCTCTAGTGATTAGTTAAGGTCTCGAGATTATTTGATTTAATGTTGTACAATTGAATATTTCTGATAAATTCACATCATTTGCAATGAGAACTATTTTCCAAACTTGACAATATTAATTCTTTTTTTGTTTCTGTAAAAAGATGAATTAAATTTTAATGTTATTTTTTTCTTTTATGGAGATATGCAAAATGGGAATTTAAAATAAAAAGTAAAATAGAAAAGCAAAAGTTAAGACAAGTTAAGTCCAGAAATTAAGAAGGTGGCCGGTACAAAAAATATTTATTTACTCAAATAAGTATCCCAAGGTAATTATTGTTTCAATTTCTAGCTGTACGAGGAAAATGTGAGGGGTAATTATTTGAGTAAATACGGAACCCCTTTCTCTCTCTGCCTTTTATGTTAACTAAAAACGTTCCCAGTGGTATTGTTATTTTAAATTCCATTGAATTCTGTGTCAAATAATTTTTAATTATTTAAAGTTTATCCTTACCATCAAATACTTCACATTTATTACAAGAATAAGCACACACAAGTTCTACAAGTTTTTGTAATTTTAATGAACTATTAAGTGTCCCTTTAATTTAACATAAGTATTTTTGTTTTTATTTCAGACAAAAACCTTCACATCCCCCTAATTTTGTCCATCCCCCAAATTGATCAAAATGAAGTTTTAATCCTTTCAATTCAAAAGCATCTGAAGAAAATTCATTACCACAATAACCAGAAAGTCGCTGACAAAATGGTAACATATCAGCACAATTAGAGATCGGACCGTACCGTACTACGGCCGTATTTATCGGTATTTATCGGTATTCCGTATCGGTAGTACGGTACGGAATACGGTACGGAACAAAATTCCGATCTCTAAGCACAATATGGGGCTGTTCCTCCTATTAAGTTAATTGAAAATTAATAAAAATCATGTATTTTTCACAAAATAAATGAATAATAACGGACATAAATCCCTTTTAATGAAAAATAAACTTTTTAAAGTTAACATGTCACTCCAACAATTTTATCATTCAATTTTTAAATATTTACCATTTGCTTTAGCTCTTCCTCCAGTATATGCTTTATTTGACGATAACAAACATAAAAAATAAAAAAATAACAAACTCATAAATTATTTTCTAATTTTCAAGATTTTTTTCAACTTTCGATTTTGAAGATTTTAAAAATTATCTCCTAGGGAAAATTTTCAAAGGGAAAAATCGCTCTTTATTCACTAGAGACCGAACTGGAGTGTAGTACGAGAATCGTCGAGATATCTCAAAAATATCGATGTCGATAACCAGATTTTTCTCGAGATCTTGTCTCTGTAACCATTATGTTAGGAATAGACTTACTGGGGAGTTGATAACTTTAGCTTTTACTGCCCAATAAAATACCTAATTTCAAAGTTACTTTGAATCCTGCGGAAACTTGTACATACTCTTGTGGAACTTGGGAAATCCTTAGAATTTTAAAAGATTTCATCATTATTTATTTACAAAACAAAATTTATTTTTCTTTGAAAAAGAAAGTCGGCATTTTATTTTTATATTTGCACTTTCGATTTATCTATTTTTTCACTTATACACATGACAGTGTTAGCTCTGGCAGTTTTGGCCTTTTTTAATTAAATAAAAAAAACTAGGGAGTAATTAGAGAGATTTAATTTTACGAAAAATAAGTCAAAAATAAATAAATAAGGTCTGTACAGAATTATAGCAATTAAGGTTTTGGCTTTGGCCTATGGCCTATAAACTATGGAATTTAACCAGAAACATATTATTGGCATTACTTTTTTCAGGATTGGCTAATTTTTTTGTTTTTGCCTTTATAACAAGCCTATTTTTAGGCTTAATTTTTTGAACTTAAAATGAAATTAAATTAAAACTTTAAATTAAACAAGACTTTTAGAATAATTAGAATTTATTACGATATTAATAAGTTCTAATTAGACTGATCAAATATATTATTTCAAACAATTTCAGATGATTAAATTTATTATTTTGTCTATATTATATTTAAATATTAATTTAAATTTAAAATGTAACGGAAAATTAGTTGAGTTGAAAATAAATGATAATTGGAAGGAAAAAAGAGAATTTATTTATTTAAAAAAATTAAAATTAAAAGAACGTTTTGTAATGAAAACTGTTGATAAAAATAAAAGAAGTGCTTATTTTACACAAAATTATAAAATTGAAGATTGGCGTAAATTAAAATTAAATATTGATAAAAATATTTTTATTACAAAAATACATGAACCTAATTCAAAATATACCCCGGAATTTCAATTGAAAAATAAAATTGTGATTCAAATAGCCAATAGTGAAATTATTCAAAAATTATTGTCTGAATTTGAGAAACGGGTATTTTATATATTTCGATTATTTGAATATTACACCTCCTAAGCTGTTTCGAATTTAGATTTTCAATTCAGACCTGCACGCAAAAAAGGAGTACTTTCTGCCCTAAACCCGGACTCTTTTCGACCCGAAACCCGACATTTTTTATGAAATTCTATTCCATAAAAGGAAAAAAATCTGGCTCTTGGCCTTCCAAAATCCTCAAAATTTTTCTAAATCTGTGTTTACAGCTTAAAGGAAATGTTGAGGGATTGGATATTATATCTAGAGACAAAAAGGGTTAGGGCAGGGATGCACGCAACTTCTGACTCGAATTGCGTGCATCCCTGCCCTGTTTTAATTTCATAAACTAATTTTGTCATAAATTTAAGGTTCTCATAAATAATGATTTTATTAAAATAAATAATTATTATCAAACTTCTATATCGGATGAAAGTTTGGAGATAAAAATAGATAATAATTTAATTAAAGACAAAAAGAATTTATTTAAAGAAAATTTAGAAAATTATAAAAATTTACTTTTAACAAGTTATTGGACGGAAATTAATTTAATTGGATATAAAATTGAATTATTAGAAAATCAAAAAGTTGAATATTCGAAGGAAGAATTAAACAACAAAATTATTTATGTTGGCAATAAAATAAGTAAATTAAAATTTTTTTGATTTGTTTTCCTTCAGGGCTATTAGAATAACTTCAGTGTATTCACACGATCATTTAGCCATGAATTTATTTTATTGGCCCGGTGATTAATAACCTCATATTTTATGAATTTATCCATTCAAGGGGTAGTAGCTGGAGCCATAAAAACTTTTTTAATTTAAATATTTTTTTCAATTTATGTATTATCTCAACAATTAATTTACCCCGTTGAACACTCACTATTTAATAACATTCCCATTAAATAATGCTTTATCTTAAATGTTGTAGATGATGAAATTAATAAAAGAACCCGACATTGTTTCAGTTGTGGAATTACAAAAAGATTAAAATGGAATATCTACCTAAAAGAACATTATTTGTGCGATAAGTGTTACAAATATAAACAAATTAATTGGAGATTTAGATCTATAAGAAAGGTTTTAAAAATATTTAAAAAAACTTTTTTTTATTTTTAAAACAAAATTTAAAAAAGTATTTATCCAAAATTAAGGAAATTATTTGAAAATAATTAATTTCTTAACGTAAAATAAAGTAAAAAATTATAAATAATAGATTTAAAAGATTTAAAAGTTTTATTAAAAGCCTTCCTATTTTGTATTTGTCCAATTAATTTGAATTTAAATAAATCCCTTATAGGAGAATCACTGTTCTTAAAATGCTTATCTTTTTAAATTGCCAATACACTTATTAGGAAAAAATAAGCATTTTCTAACAATTGTTTAGTGTTTTTATAAATAGAAATTAGTTAAATAATTTTTATCATTAAACAAAATTAGTATTTTTAAAATAATTTAATTTAAGGGACCCCGTCGTTGTCACGAATGTGGAGTTACACAAACAACACAGTGGCGTATCCATCCAGAATTTAAACACGATTTATGTAATGCATGTGGAATGAAACAACAAAAATCTGCTAGAAAGGAGAAATTATCTGGAAGTTTTAAAGGAAAGTAGAAAAAGGAGGAGGATATGCACAAATATTCATGTAATATTTAACTTTTCGGACAAATAACCGGTGAAAAAGTTTCGATATAAGACCCATACCATTCGATTCGTCTAGACGAGCTGGGTCGAACGATAACACTTTTTTCCGCAAATGCCTGTGGACAGAGATATAGGTCCCCGAAAATCGAAAAACCATAGGGGGGAGTAAGCACATTTTTGGGGTGAAAAATTCGATTTTTCGAATAGCTCATTCGAAAGAGCGGAAAAAAAGAGAGGTATCGTTCGACTCAGCTCGTCGAGACGAATCGAATGGTATGGGTCTTATATTGAAACCTTTCCACAGGTATACTATACTTCAGCCAACTTTTCTTTCTAGATTTATTTTAATTTTCCTAAAATTTCACAATTGTTTAAAGAATCCACAAAGAAATTTTCTAAAATATTTTAATTCAAAATCTTCTCTCAAAACATTTTCTATCATTTTTAATGTAAACTTTTACTATATTATCAATTCCATCTAAGTTTATATTTCATTATCTTCCTTATATTTAGCTTTTAATTTGTTAAAATAAATTTATTGTTAAAAACTTGCTTGTTTTCTATTTGTGTTAAATTAAGTTAAATATAAAATAAAATTGGGAGACTAGAAATTGATAAAATTATTAAAAAATTTAGAAAGAAAAAATATGTAATTTAAATGGCTCGGGAGATATGTAAGTAAGGTCTCGAGATTATTTGATTTTAATGTTGTACAATTTAATATTTCGAATAAATTTACATCATTTGCAATGAGAACTATTTTCCAAACTTGACAATATTAATTCTTTTTTTGTTTCTTTAAAATATGAATTGAATTTTAATAGTATTTTTTTCTTTAATGGGAATAGAGACAAAGTTAAACCAGGGTTTCGATATCTGCGGATTTTTCCTCATTTTGTGGTTTTTTGATAGGTTTTTTTAAAGTTTATCCTTACCATCAAATACCTCACATTTATTACAAGAATAAGCACAAACAAGTTCTACAAGTTTTTGTAATTTTAAGGAACTGTTAAGTGTCCCTTTAATTTAACCAAAAATTGTATTTATATTTTATTTCAGTCAAAAACCTTCACATCCCCCTAATTTTGTCCATCCCCCAAATTGATCAAAATGAAGTTTTAATCCTTTCAATTCAAAAGCATCTGAAGAAAATTCATTAGCACAATAACCAGAAAGTCGCTGACAAAATGGTAACATATCAGCACAATATGGGGCTGTTCCTCCTATTAAGTTAATAGAAAATTTTTGCTCATTTAATTAATAAACAATTATTTTTCTACAAAATAAATGAATAATAACACCCATAAATCCCTCTCAATAAAAATAAACTTTTTTAAGTTAACATGTCATTCCAACAATTATCTCATTCAACTTTTAAATAGGTATTTACCATTTGCTTTAGCTCTTCCCCCAGTATATGCTTTATTTGACGATAACAAAGGTAAAGCTCTCCTACCAACACCAAAATATTCAAAAATATTTTGTTTTGCCAACTAAAAATATTTTTATTTTTTACTTTAAAATAATTTAAACACCTTTTTTGTACTTAATTCTTTTAATTCATTTCTTGTTAAATTTCTAATAATTAAATTTCCTCCATTATTATTTGTTGTTGATCTTTTTATTCTAAAAAGTTTATTTTTTCAATCACAAAAATATTTAAAGTATACCCAATATTTTTTTGGTCATTATTACTCTCAAAAATTGCACATTTTACAAATTGTCCATTCTCTCGTTGAACAATTTTATTTAATGGAATTTCTTCAGATCCATCTAGGCATGCTAAATATAACTCGAATTTTTTATAATAAAGACACATCGTTTTAATCCCCTTGAAGGATTTTTTGTATTAAATAAAACTGTTCAGACATTAATTATTTGTCTAGTGTAGTTTCCCGCCCAAACACCCCCCCCCTCCCCCCAACAATTCTAATATTGTCGGGACTTTAGCAAAGATTTCGATTAACCGTAATTAGGGGTTAACTTTAAAGAAACTCTTTTAAAAAGAATTACCAAAAGAATTTATTTCACTTCTAGCAATACTTCCATCAGAATTAAATGCCCACGAACATCTTTTCATTGTATCATCATCATTCCAAACTTGCATAAAACGTTTAAAACGTCCATCAGGTAAATCACAACCAACTTTTTTTTAAATTTATTTTTTTTAAATATATTTTTATTAAATACCTAAACTATTAAACATTGTAAAATTATCATTTTCAACACAAAGTGCCGGCATAATTCCATCAATATACTTTACATCCCCAACTAAAGTTAACTCTTGACCTTGAATAAAACAGCCTAAAAAGATAATAATTAATGTTTCTCTACGATTTAAATCTTAAGATTTTTAGATTTTTTTTAATTTTTAATTTAAATAAATTAATTTAAATAAATTCAAATTTTATTCAACTAAATTTAAAAATTAAATTCAAAATAAAAATTAATTTAAATTTTTAATTATTCAACACAATCCAACAAGCTTTTGTCTTTTTTTGAACTTGTTATGTGGGCTTACTGATCGCCTTAAATTGTTACTAGGAAAATCTGGATAACCGAGATTTTTTGTGTATCATCCTGAATTAACCTCTAATTTTTCTATCAAGCCATAAGGCACACTCATAACTATGGAATTATTTAATGCTTGATCTTTAAATTAGAATAAGGGACTATTAAAAAAATAAATGACGGATCTCAAAACAGGCATTCTCTTAGTCTAAATTTAAATCCAATTATATTATAAAATCACCCTGTTTAATAATTTGTCCATGGCTACAAATATAGAGTGAACGTCTCGAAGTACTTTCAAAAGTCGTTCCATGTTTGTGTATTTTCCCCTCAAATTCACAATCTATGTCTATTTTTTTGTTTAAATTTTTTTTAATTTTAAATTAATTAAAAATACAATCAGAAGTAACATTAATTAATCGACATCCTTCCTTAAAACGCCGACATTGTGTCCATTGACCGGCTACATTTCCATATCGAGAAATAACCAATTCTTGTCCGGTTGTTGCTACACAACCTTTAATTATTAAACAATGGATTATTTAAATATCAAATAGTCTTTTGAAGTATTTTAAATTTAAATTTGGAGGAGGGCACTACAACTATATTTGTTTTTAATCCGTTTTATCTATCAAGCACATACCTAGTTTAATTTATTCACAAAATCTATTTCCCATTAAATATTTTAAACAAAACATGCCTGTACATTTAAGTTTAACATTATTTTCTTCTCTTACGCAAGAAATAATTTCTTGTTTTTGAAGTAAAGACCTTTTTGAATTTACAGGTATATCTTGCCAAACAAAATCTCCCTCTACCAACCTTCCACCTTTAGGTAATTCACAATTTGCCCCTTAAATAAATCCAAAAATTCTTTTAATTTTTTCTAATTATCCATACATTCGTGTACTACTTTTTTAGCCAAAAATTCATTTCCAACACACTCAACAGAGGTAAATTTCCCTTCAGAATTTTCTGGTGTTGTTTGAGTAAAGAATTCACCTATTTTAACTAATTTTCCTTCATTATCTATACAATCTATAGAAAAAATTCTTTTTTAAATATTTTTTAAAATAATTTGAAATACGTGTAACTTTTAAAGAAATTCCATTTGGACTATCATTTGTACATTCATAACGGAAATGTTGAGATATGTGGGCAATACCGGGACGTATAACTGTTCCGTCTGTTTTATTTGAAGGAACGCAACCTTTAAAATTTAAAGTTTAAAAACGCGAACAAAAAAGATGATAGGTCCCTAAATGCTCATATATCACAAAACCTTAATAAAAAGAAAGAAACACCTAGATTAAGATACGTTTTTTTAATTTGTTTCCCCCACTGAATCCTGGGAGCTGCTTAAGCAATATTCCCTCTTCAGGACACACCTCATTATAAGAAGTATTTTTTTAAAATAATAGGGGTATCTTTATAAAACTTCACCAACATACCAACAGGACGTCCAACTAAATAATTATTATTATTATTAAACAAAGAAATTCCATTTTCAAAGCTAACATCTCCACCCCCGTCAGGTATTAGTATATTATTAGAATTTAATCCATTATTAATTGAACATTCATATTGTATTAAATCTTGGATAAATAAATCTCCAGCTTTTCGACATTTAATGTTTTCGTTAATATTTGTAGTTAATATTGGAATTATTTGAATAATTTTAATTAAATAAATTAATAGTAAATTATTTTTTGCTAACATTCTTCTCTTGAAAAAAAAAAGATTTATAAACAAATAATCAGTCAACTCATTAAATTATCAAAAGTTTTTGGAATATAACTTTCTGGAACTACAAGTTTTTCTTTTATTTATCAGTCCAACTGCTTTTGAGAGCCCAAATTTCTGAATTATACCTAATCCCAAGAGCTACAATATACATAGAGCTGTCAAATTTTGCAATTAAACCGTTATGCTTACTAAAGACCGAATTTTCTATCGTAGCATAATACAGAAGAATAATAATAGCTCGATAATGAGGTACCGTTCAGGCTTTAATGTTTAACATTTCAGTAAATGCGTGTACTAAGACATTTAATATCCTCAGGTATTAAATGTCTCTCCTGGCCAAACCTCATCCCTCTGGATAATGTCGCTCTAATCGAGGGATTTATTTTAATATAGTTTTCAGTCCATATTATTGTATTAATTTTTAATATTAATTTTTCGAGGTAGCATTTTTACAAATTAAAAACAAAAATATATATTTTTCCCTCTTCTTATAATTGACCGCTTACAAGGTCAAAAATCTTTTAATTGCTTTTCTAAAAATTAATCCGTTTTCTTTTTATTGTTTTTCCAATTCTTTCAAGTTTTATTTAATTTAATATATCCTTTTAAGATTTTTTTTGTTTTATAAAAGTTTTTTTATTTCCTTTCATCGCCGCAATTAAAGAAATAAATAAAAACTTTTTCTCTTTTTTTGAAGAAAAGAACAAATTGTATAGTTCCGTTCTAATAATAAAAAAACATTTTAGATATTTTATTTTAATTTCAGAAAGACGGTTTGGGATGATAATTTCTAATAATTTCTCAATATTTCAAATGGAGTACTGGATAAGAAGAAATTGTTGAATCGGTTTTAAAAATAAATCTTGTAATTTGTAAATTTATTTGAACAATTCATTTCGTCAAACTTTGTGTCATTCTTAATCTCCATGTATCTCTAACCAACCCATCTTAATCCCTCTACATTTATCTTAAATTAAATAAACTTATTTTTATATTGATCCTGAAGATGTTCTACATATTATTAGAATTGATAAAGATTTTTTATAAATTAGTTTAGGAAAAATAAGGGGTAATTATTAAAGCTGGTAATTATTTGAGAGAGAGTAATTATTCGAGCATTTACGGCAACTAAGAAGACTTAAACTCTCTTAACTAAATCCTCGTTTTAAAAATATTCCAGCCTGAATGGAAGTATTACCGATACTCCCTTGCTTTTACTGATTTTTTAAATTGACGTTTCCGTGCCTAGATGTTTATAAAATAATTTAAACACACAAAAAAACAACAAAATTTATTTTTAATTTTCATTAGAAGAGATCTCTCTCAAAAAATAAATATATATTTATATCATTTACACAATACAAATTTATTGCCATTATTTTTTATGATAAAAGCCATTCATTATTTTGAGCGATTGCGGCTTTTGCCCTTCTTTCAGGTTCCAATTCCAGCAAAGGCAATAAAAAGTTACAAAATGAAAAAGCTTCTTTTGGTTTAAAAGAATATTTATCTGCAAGTACTTCAATTAATGGCCAGGGCCTTAAAGTTGGTATACGTAAGAGACGACCAGACTGGAAAAAAATTTTTCTTAATGAGTTAACAAAAACTCCTTACTCTATGAAAAAAGTCTTTCCAAAATCTTCCACGTTTAAACACTTCTGTAGGCAAAGGCCCGAGGAGTTCAATAATATGAGCTAAATGGTCTTCATCTCTACTCCATAAGGGATGGCTGTGTGGTTCGAATAGATAATCTCCTGTTGCTAATTCGAATGTCTATGTAATAAAAAGTAGATTAAATGAGTAATTGAGTAATAAAATTTCTAGAAATTAAAATTGAATCTATTTATAGAATGATGATCTTAAGTCTTAAGTCCCGTTTGCAGACTACGGATTACGTGAATTTCGTGGTTTTTGCATTTGCAAACCGCAAATTAAATTTTTTTATTGTGGACAGTCCTGCTAACCCCCCCTCTCCCCCCCCCCCCCCCCCCCCCCCACAGCAAACTCAAAACCAACACCTATCTACCCACAACTTGGGGGAAAGTTTATATATTCGAAGTTAACCCAAATAATTATCAACACCCACCATACATGCCACACTCCAAATATCGGCGGGAGTATCAAAGCCCGTCCCAAGCAAAACCTCTGGTGCTCTATATTGTCTAGTTTGAATATTCTCTGTATAGTGATGGAACTACAAATTATTTTTTAATTTCAAACAAAAATTTTTTAATTTAATTATTACAGTCCAACAAGCATTTCCCAAATCAGCAATTTTAACATTTAATTCATTTAATTCCAAATTTTCGTCATAATTATTTCTTTCATTATTTTTTATTTTATTAACCATTTTAGCAACATCTCGGGAATTTAATGCTACTAATACATTCTCTGGTTTTATATCTGTATGGATAATTTTACAACGATCGTGTAAATATGCCATTCCCTAAAAAAGGAAAAAAATTATTGTATAAAATTAAGGGATGTTCTTTTATTTGGCCAATGGATACTAGAGCCAATATAAAAAGTAAATTCCCGATTTTCTTTGAAAATTAATTTTTTGGATGTTGATTTTTAAATTTCAAAAATTGTTTTACCTGTAATATCTGTCTGGTAATTCTTTTTACTTGACGTAAGGGAAGTCCTTGATAGTTGCTATCAATTATTAATTTGAGTAAATTGCAACCTGATACCTGAAAATAATTAAAAAATAAATTTATGTAAATAAAAAAATTGAGGGAATCCAATTAATTATGAGAGAATTAAAGCAGATTACATATAGTTTTCTAGAGAATGGACAAATCAAATATTTGATCAATTTTTTTCAAAATATTTTATTTGAAGTTGATTAGTTTGATTTTTCCGATTTCTAGTATTATCTCAGTTCCGATAACTGGTTTAAAACCAAACTCTCCGAATCACTCAATTTTTTTGGAACCAAGAAAACATTCAATCCACTTTCCCCAATCACTTCTGATCATTTTATCTTTCTTCATAAAAGATAATTACCTCAAAAATCATACAAATATGAGTTCCATTAACCCCAATAATTTTAAAAGTATCCAATAATTGAATAACTCTTTGCCTTCCTTCATCAGTTGGATCAGTTTCTCTAACAGCTTTAAGTAATTTAATTTCATCCATTGCTGCCTTTAAAATAGAAAGAATTATTTTTAAATATTTTTTTTCTCTTTTCAATTACTTCAGTAAAATCTCTATGGGATTTAACAATTTTTAGAGCTACATAACGTTCAGTTTCGATTGTAGTTCCAGCATCTGAACACATCCAAACAGTTGAAAACTGTCCCCACCCAAGTTTTCTTAGTACCAAATAACTAAATTTTATTGAAAAAAATAAAAATTGGTAGAATTATCTGACCGGCGATTAAATAATTCTCCTAAACGAACAGGGTGATAACCTCCTCTTCTATAATCACGAGGATCTAATAAATTTTTAGAAAATATTTGATAATAATTTTTGTTTTTTTACCTTCATGGTCACCATTAACATCTGTGAGGACCTGGAAAGATTTTTTTGGGTTTTATTTATAAATTTTATTTTTTCTAGGTAAGGGAACCTAAAATATCTAATCAAGTAAAATAAAACCAGGAAATACCAAAATTGCAAATGGACATGATTTTTGACTTAACTTTAGGGTCATATCCATCTGCGGATACTCGCGGATGTATCCGTATCCCTGTGCAAGTTTGGAAAATACTAGTAGTTTGTGAGTTTTTACTAGAGTAGCACGAGGTCGAGGTTTTTTGAAAAAACCGAGACCGAGGATCACCGAGGCAGGAAAAGCCGAGATCGAGGTCGAGGGGCTAATTTTGACCCGAGACCGAGGTCGAGGACCGAGGATAACCGAGGTTTTTAAAAAAATTTTATAAAATTTCAAAATCTAGATAAATTTAGTAAATTTTTCAAATATTTGCTAAATACTTATCAAATTAATATCTTACATCTGATTCATACCAGGGCTGGATCCGCTTCCGCTTCCGCGTTCCGCCTTCCGCAGAATTCCGCTTTTTTTGACCCTTCCGTCTTCCGTTTCCGCTTTTTGCGCTTTTTCGCCCTCTTCCGCAAAAATACACCCCTAATGACGAAATTATTTTTGAACAAATTTACTTTTAGTCCGACGTTAAAAATGGAAGATATTTGGTGACCTGTCTTCCAAAATTCTCAAAATTTTCGCCTGCGGCGCTAAAAAAGGAAGAAATTTGGAGACTTGTCTACCAAAATTTTCAAAATTTTTGCCTGCGGCACTTGAAAAGGAAGAAATCTAGTGGGTTGGTCTTCCTAAATTCTCAAAATTTTCGCCTGCGGTGCGGGAAGACTAAAAAGCTTGGCCGTATATCGGGGGGTTTACAAGTTAAGGTTAATTTTAATAAGGTTAATCCACCGAAATTCCTCTTTATCTATGTATATTAGTGTTTGGACGGACATCGTGGGATTCTTAGTTTTGTCATAAATAAAGTTTTCACTTAATTTTTGGTCACCAAATCCTTGGATATCTAGATACCCCACCAAATCTATGGATTCCCCTTCAAATCACTCATAATCCACCGAAAATCCCTCAGCCTTCTAAGATACAAAAAATTCTCGCCTGCGGAGAATTCTCGCCTGTCAAAGCTGGGATTGGGGTATGATCCAGCTTTGTATGATCCAGCTTTCTCCTGTGATTTCGTTTGGGACATCGGGTCCAAATACAATTGGATTTTATTTCTGGATCAGGATATCCAGGGTTCTTGATGACTTCTAAGATTTTACTACCCACTGAAATGTAGGGAAACATATTCACATCATAATATGCAAATTTTTAATTTTTATTACGAATAAAAATTTTCTTATTTTTCTTCCGCTTCCGCTTCCGCCTTCCGCAGAATTCCGCCTTTTTTGGCCCTTCCGCTTCCGCCTTCCGTCTGCCGCTTTTTTATTTTGTTCCGCTTTATTCCGCTTCCACCTTCCGCTTTTAAAAATTCAAAATTCTCCAGCCCTGATTCATACCCAGTATGCCCATAGAGATGTCCAAGACTCATGGGCTTTTTTAGTTTTGGTATTGGGAGTGTAGTCTTGGTCTTGACTTTTTTGAGCTTTTAAAAACTTACACTCCTAAGAATTGAACTGTTTGATTTCCACATGGATTTAGTAGATTAAGAAGGATATCATGGATTTGTAGGGATAGAGACACTTGACTTCCAATATTCTAATAGGGGATTAATAGGATTAAGGGTATTTAGGGGAAAAACATGACCCTTCCCTTTTCATTAAAAAAAGCCTTCCATTTTTAGCGCCTCAGGCGAAATTTTAGAGAATTTTGGAAGGCTATGAAGCCAAAAATCTTCCTTTTTCTGCGCCGCAGGCGAAAATTTTGAGAATTTTGGAAGGTAATTCACCATATTACTTCCATTTTTTACAAAAAAAGCAATTCTTAGGGGTGTATATTTAGCCTCGGTCCTCGACCGAGATTCAGGGCGAGGACCGAGACGAGGTTCCGAGGCCCGAGGTCAGCAAAATCGAGGTCGAGGTTGAAAAATCGCCGAGGACCTCGGCCTCGGCGAGGCCTCGACCTCGTGCTACTCTAGTTTTTACGAAGAGATTTTGAATAAATCCTCTATTTTATTTCGTTTAAATTAATTTTTTTGGTGTTTTGGAAACTTTTTTAGATATTACAGTAACTCCCGTTATAAACAAAAAGTCAATTTGATTTTTTAAAAATTAATTTTCTGATCTCCAGGTAATGGCCAATTTGGGGTTATACATATCCCTAAAAAAGACTTGCAATATTTTTTATTTGTACCATATGAGAGCAGGGATCACGTAAATAATTAGCCCCACCACTTGCAATACTCGTCTCCATTTTTAAAAAATTCTTTGGTTGTTGGGGCAATAAAAGTTTTTGCTGCTTTTCTTCTTCAATTTTTTTCTTTTGTTTTTTTGTTGCTTCTTCCAAATCTTTTATTTCAATTTTATTTATTTTTTTATTTTCATTTTTTGTTGTTAATTCGGGGCAATATTTAGCAATTAATGGGTGTCTTGGTAAGGGAGGGAATCTTTTATTTGTAAATGGCAATTGTTGTTGTTGCTTTTGTTTATTATATGTTGATGATGATGAATTATTAGTGCTATTTTCGAATACTTCAATTTTTGATCTTGATAGTTTATTTACCTTTAAACAATTAGGGTAAAGGAGTATTAAGTAATTTTTAAAAATAATAACATCCATTTTTGCTCCCCAAACAACTATAGAGCTTTGTGAAAGTCAGATCTGAACAATTTTGGTATTGTTTGAGTCAACTCATCGATAGTTGACTAAATAATGGTACCAAAATTGACTTTTTATGACAATCCTACGTTTAGTTATGATTCTGTAGTTGGCTGGGCTCACGTTATAATTTCTGAACCTTTTATGTCCCCTCTATTATATCCAAAATTATTGTGAAAAGGTTTAATCATTTTGCAAGATTTTTACTCTTTTTTTACCTCGTGCCTTAAGATTAACTTTTGATTTTTTGATTAAAATATTTTTTAATAAATATTTTTACTAGGTTCTCCTCCTAATTTTCACTTAATAATATATTTATTTTTAAAATACAAACATCCAAATTTATCTCTTTGCTCAAAGGCGAAGTTAAATGCGTAAAAGCAGCTTCATCCATCATTGGTGATTTTATTACCGAGTCTTCTTTTATTTCTTTTTTTGATATATTATTTTGACAATCCTCTTTATTTAAGGGGGAATCGAAAGTAAAAGAAGGTGAAGAATTTTTGGAAGTAGAAGGGAGTAAGGGGGGTAATAATATTTTGGTTGTAGATAGTTTAGGGGTAGAATCTTGTTTTGAATTTAATTGTAAAGATTCGGTAGTTTCTTCTTGATCTTTTAATGACTGGAATGAATTAGGGAGAAGAAAGGAAGATGATGAAGCTCGAGACTAAAATATAAATTCTTGGTAGATTTTTAAGATAAAAAGGATAGCTAATTTTATCAGATTGAATAAAATTTTGGAAATATTAGGGGATTATTATTTGGCATTTTATCTAGTCTCTTCGTTTATCCCTTAATTATTTAATTGTTCTTTTGGATAAGACAAAGACTTGAATAAACAATATATTAACAAATAAATTAATTATTGATAATTAATTTTTAGAAATTTATTTTTCTTTGTTTCCCGTGATTAATAGAATACTGAAAAAAATAAAAATAAATTAAGCAGCTTTTAAATTTCTGTTTTGAACGTTAATTAATGAGAGCTGATCAGAGGTCATCCTTAAACTGACCTCTTTTTCTTTACGAAAAGGGATTACTAAATCTTTTTAGCTTCTAAACTTCAAAGATTAATTTTTAAATGTGAGTAATGCTTAACTGTTTTTTAATTTAAAGTAATGCAAAACTATTTATAAGAGAAGTACATATTCTTTTTACCCCTTATAAACCGAGTTCCCCTCATAAATACTTTAGTGATTTAATAAATTTTCTCACTTCATCTAAAGCAGTCCGTCGCTGAACTGACGGCCACTGAACATTTTTTACAAGTTCGTGTACCACACTATTGTATTCAGATTGCCTTTCCTGTCCCAAAGCTATTGGGGTTTTCTCACGAGAATTATCATCATTTTCGGTTACTTCACATTGCTTTTGTGAAGAATTTAGTGAAACTAAAATTTAATTAACATTTAAAGACTATATTTACAAGATTATTTAATTAATATTTGAGTAGTGTTTTTGGTGTACCGAAAATTACCGATTCAGAACTAAGGTAGTAGTAATGTAGTAAAGAACCGTGTCTAACAGTACTTTTAAGAGATTAATTTTTCTAAAGTTAGGAACTGAGTAAATAAGGCATAATTACAATAATTTATCCACCTCGACTCTCAGAATTACTGTAGCCAGGGGATCTCGAAAAGGAAGAGGCTACACTAACTCTTCTCATTCTCTCAATCTCTTTCTCTACTTGAGAGATTTCCGATCTTGTATCCCAATCTTCTTCTTCCTCTTCCTCCTCTTCGTATTCTTCTTCTTCAAATTCTTCTTCCATCACTTCTTCCTTCCCTTTCAATTTCTCTTCCAACCTTTCTCCTTTTAAACTTCCTTCCTCAACTTGTAATATTTCTCCCTCTTCATCTGTAATATATTCATATTCAAATTCTTCATCGTCTGTTGTTTCACTATTCGCCATGCTGCATATTTCCCCTCCAGAACTTGTTATTTTGTCCTCCTTCTCCGTACATTCGACAATAATTGTTTCTTCTTCTTCCTCCTCATCTTCACTTTTAAATTCTTTTTCCTTTTTTCCTTCGATCCACCCATTTTCTATTATAGTTTCTTTATCTTCCAATTTTATTTTCCCTTCTTCTTTCTCCTCCTCCTTCTCCAATTTCCTTTCTTCATTCTCTTCCAAATTCCCCCTTTTCATCTCTTCTTCAAAGCTCTTCTCCTTTTTCCACTCTTCCTTCTTATCTTCAATAATCTCCTCTTCTTCATCACCCTCTTCTTTTATTTCTTTCTCTTCCTTTAAACTTCCACTTCTCAACTTCACTTCTAAAGATCTTTCAACCGGCATTTTAATTTCCCTCCTCAATATCGGCAAAGGAGAGGAAAATTCCTTTTTATTATCCTCTAATATTGAATTAATTTCAATAATTTCCTTTTTCTCTTCATTTTTAACTGAAATTATTGTAATTAAATCTGGCGGTCCTTCAAGTGCATCACTATATATTGAAATAGAATCTTCATCAATTTGCTTGTTAATTGCCATTTTGGATATTTCATTTACTGAAATGTTTAAATTTTGATTTTTAAATTAATTTGTGAATATTTCAATCCTTGTATTTTTACTTAATTAAAAATAATTATTTAGGTAATTACTAGGGTTGGTCCCCGTCCCCGTCCCCGAAAGTCGGGGAATTTGAGAGATTTTTTGAAAATTCCCCGTCCCCGTCCCCCCCCCCCCCCCGTGAAAAATAAAAAAATTTTCCCCGTCCCCGTCCCCCCCCCGTGGCAGAATTTTCCCCGAGCTCCCCCCGAAATTTTTATGCAAAACTAAAAATATTTTCTTTCACTTCATATTTCTCTTACTCAGTAAGAGAACTAGTCAATATTTTTAACCTTTTCGATTCATGAGAACAATTTTAAACCTTTAATATTATTTTTTTAAATTCAAAAACCTAGATATTTCGCCTGCTGCGCAAAAAATGGAAGAAATTTGGCTTAAGGATCTCCAAAATTCTCAAAATTTTCGCCTGCGGCGCAAAAAATGGAAGAAATCTGGCTTCTGAAGCTCTAAAATTCTCAAAATTTTCGCCTGCGGCGCGAAAAATAAAAATTTTTGGCGCCGAAGGCGCCAAAAAAATTTTTGATTCCCCGAAATTTCCCCGTAAAAATTTTTCCCCCGTCCCCGTCCCCCCCCCCCGTAAAAAATAAAAAAATTTTCCCCGTCCCCCCCCCCCCGTGGCCCTTCCCCCCCCGTCGGGGACCAACCCTAGTAATTACTCAAATTCCCCCATTATCAATGGCTCTTTTTGTATGTTTTGCCTAAAATATTTTTTAACAATCAAAGTAAACTAATCCTATTTTGAATTAATAAAATTTTAATATTTTTCCTTTTATTAACCTTTATTTAAAGATTCTTCATCTTCTTTAATTTCCTCTTCTTCTTCCCATTCTTCTTCACTAAACTCTTCTTCACTTTCCATTGGTGATAAAAGGACAGAAGAATTTACTGGCTTTAATTCTTCAATTATTTTATTTTCCTAAATGATAGAAAAGGAAATTTTAAAAATTATTTTTTTTTAATTTTTAAATATTTTTCTTAATTTATTATTTATTAAAAATTTATTTAAAAAATAAACTGATCAAAATATACTAAGGAAAATAGCAATTGATTGGAAATAAGCTATATATTACTTTTAACTAACTTCTTATGGATAAAGAAAAAGCTTTAGAGGATTTTACACTGACCGCTTTAGCTAAAAATCTCGGCTTATTAGAGTCTCTGGAAGAAGATTAATAATTAATCGGGTATAGGGGATCCGCAGAAATTCCTCAAACAGAAATTTTTTTATCATTATTTACTCTTTCCCTCAGATAGGAATTTTAAAAAGAATTAATTAACTCAGTAAATACTACAGTAATTTATTAACTTATATTCCTCAATCATTTAAATTTAATTAAATTTACCTCATTTTTTCTAAACTCGGCCAGATTATTTAGTTTAATTCTTGCCAATTCAGTCCCACTCCGTAGAATGGTACGAATGACCGCTTTGACGGTAGCGCCAACTGCTTGTGGCTGAGTGTGGTCTAATAATGGTGAATTTGAAGTGGAGGATATATTTTTGTTGTTGTTATTAGCCTCTTCTATTAGCGATTTGACAGGATACTCTATTTTATTTTAAGTGATTAATTAATTATTTTAAAAAATTACTATTTAAAAAATTTGGAGAGGTAAACCAAAGATTTTAAAATTTAAGAGGAAGTAAATAACAAAATATTTAGAAGAAGCTCGATATAAGCACAAGTGAATTATTTTTGGATACCTAAGTATAGTGGAAACTGAACTATAGTATAGAATAGATACTCGAGAATTTTGATCGAGATCCAATAGCTAATATATTCATTAATAAAATACTTAAGTTGAGAAAAATAATTAATACTTCAACATCTACTAGTAGATGATGGATACTATTTTTGAAGAGTTTGTCTCCATCCATCAATTTTTACAAAAATTAATATCAATTTATTACTTCCAATTAGGGTTGACGGATTCTGGGAACTCACTGGATATCTCGATTCAATATCCTCACTGGAAATTTCCGAATATCCGGAACTACCAACTCTAATTCCAAACTAATAGAAACCTACTTTCAACCCTTAACTGTATTATTTCTTCTACACTAGTCTCATATTCATCATCATCAGTATCATCCTCCCCATTCATTCCATTTTCATTTAAAATACTTCCATTCCCTCCAATTTTAAATTCGGCAAAAGCTGAGGAAATTGAACTTTCTTCATCTGTTACTTCCTCCTCTCCCTCTTCTTCATTATCTGTTACTTCTTCATATTCTGATTCATCTTCAACATTTTCTTCTTCCTCAATTTCTTCTTCAAAATTTTCTTTTAAAACTTTTCTCGAATTAAATTGGAAATTAACGGGAGAAAATTGCTGATTATTTTTATTTAAATTTTCTTTTTCTTTTTCTAATAAAGCCTGTTTTTCTCGATTTGCTGCTTCTTCTCTCCGTTTAACAGCAAAATGGCCAAACCATTTACCCAATGAAAGTACAAACATTTTTCTAATAAATTATAAAAAATTTAAATTAAAAATAATAGTAGAGCAATTAGGTATGAAATAAGAGAAAATTTTAAATTTCAAGTCTTTTCTAAAAGGTCTTTAAAAAAAATTTTTTAATCCCTAATTTAAAAATTTCCAAAAGAAAAACAATAATTAATGCTAATTTTTTGTATAAAAATTTTCAAAAGTATTCACAAAAAATTGGATACCCTCTACTTTGCGATAAGAAATTAAAAACTGATATTTTTAGGATATTCTTCGGTTGGAATATCTGGCCTGTTGTGTTAATTATAAATTAAAGAAATTCTACATATTCCATTACATATCCTCCATAAGGATACATTTAAATTATTAATGCAGACATATTTTTCTTGTAATGGGTTGTTAGATAAATAATGAGCCCTTTTCGCATTTTACTTCTTTATTTATGTATAGGTATTCGAATTTTAGTTTAAATTATTTTACATTTACTAGAGTCGATAGTTCACGCTTTTTTCTACTATATAAAACCATTTAAAAAATTAATTTCGATTTTTGCAGTTTTTTAAAAAAATTTTAAAATTATGTCCTCAAAATCTGAAATTCGGGCTGTTGTTTTGTATTGCATCTAGCGTGGTCTAGGTACAACTCAAGCCAAAAAAGAAAATGCCGCCTTGAAGGGCACAAGTTGGGCATCTTTTGCAATAATTAAGCGATGTTACAAAAAATTCCGTGATGGAGATATGGGCCTAGATGCCAAAAACCCCAAATTTGGGCTAAATTTGGGAGTGTACGCTGGGAATTTAATTATTTGACAGAGTTCAGATTGCTTTTGATGGTTTCACTGCTTGTGCGGTTCTTTATGTTCAAGTTGTCTTTTAACAGGAAAATTCACCCCTGCATCGCGCGAACGAAACTCGATCCCACATTACGGAGACACTCGGATGGCAACTTTTATTTCATCCGCCTTATTCTCAGGATATTGCGCCGTCTGATTACCACTTATTCCGTTCGATAAAGAATCATCTGCGAGATGTGAGGTTCCAAAATGATGCTCAACTCTCAAATTGGGTTGCCAAACTTCTTGATACCAAATCTGCCACTAGATTTTATAAAGGGGAATTAAAAAACCGCCCAGCAAGGGGCAAGATGTGCAAGATAATAATGGACCTTATATTGTTTCTTGATTTGATTTCATTATTTAGTTATGGTAAATTGTTTTAATTATGCGCAAAGGGCTCATTATTTATCTAACAACCCATTATATTTAAATTTATACATAGTTTGATTAATTTAATGGGAAATTAATCAAAAAATAATAGTTTGGCCAAGAAATATTTTTCTATAATAATTTACAAAAAAATCTTCAAAAATTAAAAAGACTAAAGAAGAGAATTAACTAATGCAAATATAGCTATATGTATAAATTTTCGAGAAAAATTAATTAAATAAAAAATAAAAATAATTAATTTGACAGAGGTGGAGGACAAAAAAGGAGAGAATTGAAGAAAAGGAAAAAAGGAGGAGTGAAGATGAAAATGGAAGAAAATTGCGCGTTAACGGGAAGTACGTTTATGTTTGAATAAGAGGAATATACTGGTTTATAGGTAGGCAAATTGAATGAGAGAATAAATGGTTGGGGAGAGGGAGGGGAAGGGAGGGTAAGGGGGAAAGTTTTTAGTATTGCGGTAATGTTTTTTTGTTTGTTTGTTTTTATTTTAGTTTTTTGTAACATTTACTTGATTGAAAATTAAAAAATGGAAAAATCTCTTTCTTCATACTTGGATAAACCTAAAAAAACAAATTTTGAAAATATTCTAAATATTAGGAAAGCATCCCATCCCCCTCGCTTCCACCAACCTCTATTTAATATTTAAAAGAAAAAAAAATATTTGATTTAGGGTTAAAATTTTGTTTTTTTTCTGTTTTTTTGCTAATTATTTCGAATTATATCAGTCCAAATTAGGATTTGTCGGCTCATCAAATTCTTCGGTTAACCGAAACGATTTCATATTATATCAGTCCAAACTATCCAAAAATCAAAAATTTTTCATTAAAAATAATTTTTATTTCAAGAATTAAAAGTCGATTTAGAGTAATTTACTAAAAATATATCGCTTTCTTCCTTTTTTGCATTAAACAAAAATATTTGACGAGGCGAAGGACAAAAAACGTCAGTTAAAAGTAAGGGGAACACTATTTTATTTTACGTCGTCGAGAGTAATGGGAACAGCTAAATAACGATGAAAAGCTCTCCTAAAGAGAAAAAAGGGATGATTACAACGATTTGTGTTGATTGGTTATTTGTGGTGATCAATTACTGATTGATAGAGGATATTAATTAATTTAATTTTTTTTTGATTTTTAGATAATTTGGGAATTTTATTTAAAAAAATCAAAAAAATAGTCATTAAAAATATTTAAACTATCAAAAAAAGTATTTTCTAAAAAAGGATTTAAGTATTCATAAAAAGATTATCATAGCATATAAGGATTATAAAAATACTAATGACAGATCAGGATATCCTTATTAAAAGGGATCGGATATTTCCAAAAATCTTAAATAAACCTAATTATATAGAAGAGAGGGGGAGATGATTAGTGTATTGTACTTACTCAATTACCCTGCCATCGCTTAGATAATTATACCACCCAAACTATTAATTATCCCTTCCATCAAGAGAGGGTAAAATAAATAATAACCACCTTAAAGCTATAATTACCCTATCTAAAATAACCTCAATTAATTATCCCCCCCCTCCTCCCTAACTCTGATAATTAATTGAGTAAATACGATATTATCTAAAAATTTTTTGAAAAAAATTTTCAGTGAAGAATTGTCTAAATAATGATTATGTAGAGTAATCATAAAAAACATTAAAGATTTAGAAATAAAATAGTTTTAAACTTAAATTAAGAAAGGAAAATAATGATGACTAAACTTTAGTTATTTAACCTTTTATTTGATTAAAAAAAAGATCACGTCAAATATCCCTCTCTCAAAGCTTTCTCTAAATCCTTTTTTCTTTATATACCTTCTTTTCTTTTTTTATATTTTTTTAAATTCCCAGGTGGTGCTAGGCTTTATAATTCTTTTTTTAATAATTTATCTCCTCTAGGCACAATAATTTGTCATTTGAAGGGGTTTTTTCGAAGTAGACAAAATAATTTTTAAATTACTACAGTATATGTCGTTGATCCTATTGTGATGTTTAATTAGATTTAAAAAATAACAAATTATTAACAAGATGATCACTGAGAAAAAAGGCCTCTAAAAAGACAGGCTTCTAACGAGACTATCGAAGACGGTGCTGCGACACAAATAACTTTTTCTATGGCGCAGCGCAATTTTTTGACTTTAAATCTCGATTAAAATTTTCTTCTTCGTGTCGGTTTCAACAAATTCTTCGGTTAACCGAACCCGAACCGAAAAACTGTGGGCCGGCGACTAAGTGGTCGCGACTAAGTGGGTCGTACCCTTTAGTGCATCTATCTTTTGGTGCATCTATCTTTTAATCGATCATTGCCTTATCTATCTTTTAGTGCATCTATATTTTGTTTCGTCTATCTTTTGTATAGGAGCCTTATTCTTAAAACAAAGTCTTCATAAAGGAGATAAAGTCAGAAAAGTTAGGGATTTGAATTAGGTAATTTTTTATTTAAATTAATTTTAATTAAAAACTCTACTCGTCGAATTCGGGAATAACGAATTATCAGTTATATGTAGATTAATTTCAGAAAATTATTCGCTCTGCGCCAGCCGACCCGCGCCAAACCAGCTGCGACAAACGGCCCGCACCATAGTGGGCCGTTCCCTGTAAAATTATTGCGCGAATAACTCATTTAAATTTATTGAATTTTTTGGGACACGCCCAAAACGGCGCGAGGCCATAACGGCGCAAAGCCATAACTTGCTTCAAGATTCTCTAATCTTTCCTTATTTAGTACTAAACGATTACACTCATCGAGCTAAGGAGAAATGTGCCAAAATTTATAAGGGCCAGAAATTTTCCACCAAGCTATGGCTTTGCGCCGTTATGGCCTCGCGCCGTTTTGGGCTGTACCCAAATTTTTTCTTAGGTCAACTTTTTTCGTGTACAGCCCATTACGGCGCGGGCCAAAACGGCGCGACCGAAACGGCGCGACCGAAACGACGCAGGCCAAAACGGCGCACGGCCAGAACGGCGCAAACCCAAAACTACACAGTGATAGTGATTAATCGTGTGATCAACCATGAAAGTGATCACTTGATCTCGAGTGATCAACCTGATTGTGATCGATCCGACCCTAGTGGTCGATCAAAAATCGCTAGCCACCTTTTCGTACACTGATCCTTCGAATTATTATTCAAATTCTGCAATAAGTTTTGCGCATTAGGGGAAAATTGTTCCAACAATGTGGAAGATCGTTCCAATATTGAGAAAAGTTGTTCCAATAACGGTGAAGGCCGTTCCGACATCAACGACCAGAATAAAAATAACTAAAGTCTAGATGGTTACAGTAATAATATGGGGATAACTATGTAGTTATAGGGGAAACTAACTAGTTATATAGTTATATTGGATCTGAATCTCGCAGTTATTTCTCGCAGTTATACTTACTAGTACGTATATGATCTACATAGTTTTGTTACTCTTAGTTTCTGTTATCACTCTTTGTTATCACAAGATGTTGTCTAAATGCGACCTTACATCTAAGACCTTACATACGATCACTCTTCGAGCTATATCTGTCGATCACGTACAATAGCCATTATGGGAAATTTTTGCGCCGTTTTGGCCGTGCGCCGTTTTGGACTTGCGCCGTTTTGGCCTGCGTCGTTTCGGTCGCGCCGTTTTGGACTTGCGCCGTTTTGGCCTGCGTCGTTTCGGTCGCGCCGTTTTGGCCCGCGCCGTTTTGGACTTGCGCCGTTTTGGCCTGCGTCGTTTCGGTCGCGCCGTTTCGGTCGCGCCGTTTTGGCCCGCGCCGTAATGGGCTGTACACGAAAAAAGTTGACCTAAGAAAAAATTTGGGTACAGCCCAAAACGGCGCGAGGCCATAACGGCGCAAAGCCATAGCTTGGTGGAAAATTTCTGGCCCTTATAAATTTTGGCACATTTCTCCTTAGCTCGATGAGTGTAATCGTTTAGTACTAAATAAGGAAAGATTAGAGAATCTTGAAGCAAGTTATGGCTTTGCGCCGTTATGGCCTCGCGCCGTTTTGGGCGTGTCCCAAAAAATTCAATAAATTTAAATGAGTTATTCGCGCAATAATTTTACAGGGAACGGCCCACTATGGTGCGGGCCGTTTGTCGCAGCTGGTTTGGCGCGGGTCGGCTGGCGCAGAGCGAATAATTTTCTGAAATTAATCTACATATAACTGATAATTCGTTATTCCCGAATTCGACGAGTAGAGTTTTTAATTAAAATTAATTTAAATAAAAAATTACCTAATTCAAATCCCTAACTTTTCTGACTTTATCTCCTTTATGAAGACTTTGTTTTAAGAATAAGGCTCCTATACAAAAGATAGACGAAACAAAATATAGATGCACTAAAAGATAGATAAGGCAATGATCGATTAAAAGATAGATGCACCAAAAGATAGATGCACTAAAGGGTACGACCCACTTAGTCGCGACCACTTAGTCGCCGGCCCACAGTTTTTCGGTTCGGGTTCGGTTAACCGAAGAATTTGTTGAAACCGACACGAAGAAGAAAATTTTAATCGAGATTTAAAGTCAAAAAATTGCGCTGCGCCATAGAAAAAGTTATTTGTGTCGCAGCACCGTCTTCGATAGTCTCGTTAGAAGCCTGTCTTTTTAGAGGCCTTTTTTCTCAGTGATCATCTTGTTAATAATTTGTTATTTTTTAAATCTAATTAAACATCACAATAGGATCAACGACATATACTGTAGTAATTTAAAAATTATTTTGTCTACTTCGAAAAAACCCCTTCAAATGACAAATTATTGTGCCTAGAGGAGATAAATTATTAAAAAAAGAATTATAAAGCCTAGCACCACCTGGGAATTTAAAAAAATATAAAAAAAGAAAAGAAGGTATATAAAGAAAAAAGGATTTAGAGAAAGCTTTGAGAGAGGGATATTTGACGTGATCTTTTTTTTAATCAAATAAAAGGTTAAATAACTAAAGTTTAGTCATCATTATTTTCCTTTCTTAATTTAAGTTTAAAACTATTTTATTTCTAAATCTTTAATGTTTTTTATGATTACTCTACATAATCATTATTTAGACAATTCTTCACTGAAAATTTTTTTCAAAAAATTTTTAGATAATATCGTATTTACTCAATTAATTATCAGAGTTAGGGAGGAGGGGGGGGATAATTAATTGAGGTTATTTTAGATAGGGTAATTATAGCTTTAAGGTGGTTATTATTTATTTTACCCTCTCTTGATGGAAGGGATAATTAATAGTTTGGGTGGTATAATTATCTAAGCGATGGCAGGGTAATTGAGTAAGTACAATACACTAATCATCTCCCCCTCTCTTCTATATAATTAGGTTTATTTAAGATTTTTGGAAATATCCGATCCCTTTTAATAAGGATATCCTGATCTGTCATTAGTATTTTTATAATCCTTATATGCTATGATAATCTTTTTATGAATACTTAAATCCTTTTTTAGAAAATACTTTTTTTGATAGTTTAAATATTTTTAATGACTATTTTTTTGATTTTTTTAAATAAAATTCCCAAATTATCTAAAAATCAAAAAAAAATTAAATTAATTAATATCCTCTATCAATCAGTAATTGATCACCACAAATAACCAATCAACACAAATCGTTGTAATCATCCCTTTTTTCTCTTTAGGAGAGCTTTTCATCGTTATTTAGCTGTTCCCATTACTCTCGACGACGTAAAATAAAATAGTGTTCCCCTTACTTTTAACTGACGTTTTTTGTCCTTCGCCTCGTCAAATATTTTTGTTTAATGCAAAAAAGGAAGAAAGCGATATATTTTTAGTAAATTACTCTAAATCGACTTTTAATTCTTGAAATAAAAATTATTTTTAATGAAAAATTTTTGATTTTTGGATAGTTTGGACTGATATAATATGAAATCGTTTCGGTTAACCGAAGAATTTGATGAGCCGACAAATCCTAATTTGGACTGATATAATTCGAAATAATTAGCAAAAAAACAGAAAAAAAACAAAATTTTAACCCTAAATCAAATATTTTTTTTTCTTTTAAATATTAAATAGAGGTTGGTGGAAGCGAGGGGGATGGGATGCTTTCCTAATATTTAGAATATTTTCAAAATTTGTTTTTTTAGGTTTATCCAAGTATGAAGAAAGAGATTTTTCCATTTTTTAATTTTCAATCAAGTAAATGTTACAAAAAACTAAAATAAAAACAAACAAACAAAAAAACATTACCGCAATACTAAAAACTTTCCCCCTTACCCTCCCTTCCCCTCCCTCTCCCCAACCATTTATTCTCTCATTCAATTTGCCTACCTATAAACCAGTATATTCCTCTTATTCAAACATAAACGTACTTCCCGTTAACGCGCAATTTTCTTCCATTTTCATCTTCACTCCTCCTTTTTTCCTTTTCTTCAATTCTCTCCTTTTTTGTCCTCCACCTCTGTCAAATTAATTATTTTTATTTTTTATTTAATTAATTTTTCTCGAAAATTTATACATATAGCTATATTTGCATTAGTTAATTCTCTTCTTTAGTCTTTTTAATTTTTGAAGATTTTTTTGTAAATTATTATAGAAAAATATTTCTTGGCCAAACTATTATTTTTTGATTAATTTCCCATTAAATTAATCAAACTATGTATAAATTTAAATATAATGGGTTGTTAGATAAATAATGAGCCCTTTGCGCATAATTAAAACAATTTACCATAACTAAATAATGAAATCAAATCAAGAAACAATATAAGGTCCATTATTATCTTGCACATCTTGCCCCTTGCTGGGCGGTTTTTTAATTCCCCTTTATAAAATCTAGTGGCAGATTTGGTATCAAGAAGTTTGGCAACCCAATTTGAGAGTTGAGCATCATTTTGGAACCTCACATCTCGCAGATGATTCTTTATCGAACGGAATAAGTGGTAATCAGACGGCGCAATATCCTGAGAATAAGGCGGATGAAATAAAAGTTGCCATCCGAGTGTCTCCGTAATGTGGGATCGAGTTTCGTTCGCGCGATGCAGGGGTGAATTTTCCTGTTAAAAGACAACTTGAACATAAAGAACCGCACAAGCAGTGAAACCATCAAAAGCAATCTGAACTCTGTCAAATAATTAAATTCCCAGCGTACACTCCCAAATTTAGCCCAAATTTGGGGTTTTTGGCATCTAGGCCCATATCTCCATCACGGAATTTTTTGTAACATCGCTTAATTATTGCAAAAGATGCCCAACTTGTGCCCTTCAAGGCGGCATTTTCTTTTTTGGCTTGAGTTGTACCTAGACCACGCTAGATGCAATACAAAACAACAGCCCGAATTTCAGATTTTGAGGACATAATTTTAAAATTTTTTTAAAAAACTGCAAAAATCGAAATTAATTTTTTAAATGGTTTTATATAGTAGAAAAAAGCGTGAACTATCGACTCTAGTAAATGTAAAATAATTTAAACTAAAATTCGAATACCTATACATAAATAAAGAAGTAAAATGCGAAAAGGGCTCATTATTTATCTAACAACCCATTACAAGAAAAATATGTCTGCATTAATAATTTAAATGTATCCTTATGGAGGATATGTAATGGAATATGTAGAATTTCTTTAATTTATAATTAACACAACAGGCCAGATATTCCAACCGAAGAATATCCTAAAAATATCAGTTTTTAATTTCTTATCGCAAAGTAGAGGGTATCCAATTTTTTGTGAATACTTTTGAAAATTTTTATACAAAAAATTAGCATTAATTATTGTTTTTCTTTTGGAAATTTTTAAATTAGGGATTAAAAAATTTTTTTTAAAGACCTTTTAGAAAAGACTTGAAATTTAAAATTTTCTCTTATTTCATACCTAATTGCTCTACTATTATTTTTAATTTAAATTTTTTATAATTTATTAGAAAAATGTTTGTACTTTCATTGGGTAAATGGTTTGGCCATTTTGCTGTTAAACGGAGAGAAGAAGCAGCAAATCGAGAAAAACAGGCTTTATTAGAAAAAGAAAAAGAAAATTTAAATAAAAATAATCAGCAATTTTCTCCCGTTAATTTCCAATTTAATTCGAGAAAAGTTTTAAAAGAAAATTTTGAAGAAGAAATTGAGGAAGAAGAAAATGTTGAAGATGAATCAGAATATGAAGAAGTAACAGATAATGAAGAAGAGGGAGAGGAGGAAGTAACAGATGAAGAAAGTTCAATTTCCTCAGCTTTTGCCGAATTTAAAATTGGAGGGAATGGAAGTATTTTAAATGAAAATGGAATGAATGGGGAGGATGATACTGATGATGATGAATATGAGACTAGTGTAGAAGAAATAATACAGTTAAGGGTTGAAAGTAGGTTTCTATTAGTTTGGAATTAGAGTTGGTAGTTCCGGATATTCGGAAATTTCCAGTGAGGATATTGAATCGAGATATCCAGTGAGTTCCCAGAATCCGTCAACCCTAATTGGAAGTAATAAATTGATATTAATTTTTGTAAAAATTGATGGATGGAGACAAACTCTTCAAAAATAGTATCCATCATCTACTAGTAGATGTTGAAGTATTAATTATTTTTCTCAACTTAAGTATTTTATTAATGAATATATTAGCTATTGGATCTCGATCAAAATTCTCGAGTATCTATTCTATACTATAGTTCAGTTTCCACTATACTTAGGTATCCAAAAATAATTCACTTGTGCTTATATCGAGCTTCTTCTAAATATTTTGTTATTTACTTCCTCTTAAATTTTAAAATCTTTGGTTTACCTCTCCAAATTTTTTAAATAGTAATTTTTTAAAATAATTAATTAATCACTTAAAATAAAATAGAGTATCCTGTCAAATCGCTAATAGAAGAGGCTAATAACAACAACAAAAATATATCCTCCACTTCAAATTCACCATTATTAGACCACACTCAGCCACAAGCAGTTGGCGCTACCGTCAAAGCGGTCATTCGTACCATTCTACGGAGTGGGACTGAATTGGCAAGAATTAAACTAAATAATCTGGCCGAGTTTAGAAAAAATGAGGTAAATTTAATTAAATTTAAATGATTGAGGAATATAAGTTAATAAATTACTGTAGTATTTACTGAGTTAATTAATTCTTTTTAAAATTCCTATCTGAGGGAAAGAGTAAATAATGATAAAAAAATTTCTGTTTGAGGAATTTCTGCGGATCCCCTATACCCGATTAATTATTAATCTTCTTCCAGAGACTCTAATAAGCCGAGATTTTTAGCTAAAGCGGTCAGTGTAAAATCCTCTAAAGCTTTTTCTTTATCCATAAGAAGTTAGTTAAAAGTAATATATAGCTTATTTCCAATCAATTGCTATTTTCCTTAGTATATTTTGATCAGTTTATTTTTTAAATAAATTTTTAATAAATAATAAATTAAGAAAAATATTTAAAAATTAAAAAAAAATAATTTTTAAAATTTCCTTTTCTATCATTTAGGAAAATAAAATAATTGAAGAATTAAAGCCAGTAAATTCTTCTGTCCTTTTATCACCAATGGAAAGTGAAGAAGAGTTTAGTGAAGAAGAATGGGAAGAAGAAGAGGAAATTAAAGAAGATGAAGAATCTTTAAATAAAGGTTAATAAAAGGAAAAATATTAAAATTTTATTAATTCAAAATAGGATTAGTTTACTTTGATTGTTAAAAAATATTTTAGGCAAAACATACAAAAAGAGCCATTGATAATGGGGGAATTTGAGTAATTACTAGGGTTGGTCCCCGACGGGGGGGGAAGGGCCACGGGGGGGGGGGACGGGGAAAATTTTTTTATTTTTTACGGGGGGGGGGGGACGGGGACGGGGGAAAAATTTTTACGGGGAAATTTCGGGGAATCAAAAATTTTTTTGGCGCCTTCGGCGCCAAAAATTTTTATTTTTCGCGCCGCAGGCGAAAATTTTGAGAATTTTAGAGCTTCAGAAGCCAGATTTCTTCCATTTTTTGCGCCGCAGGCGAAAATTTTGAGAATTTTGGAGATCCTTAAGCCAAATTTCTTCCATTTTTTGCGCAGCAGGCGAAATATCTAGGTTTTTGAATTTAAAAAAATAATATTAAAGGTTTAAAATTGTTCTCATGAATCGAAAAGGTTAAAAATATTGACTAGTTCTCTTACTGAGTAAGAGAAATATGAAGTGAAAGAAAATATTTTTAGTTTTGCATAAAAATTTCGGGGGGAGCTCGGGGAAAATTCTGCCACGGGGGGGGGACGGGGACGGGGAAAATTTTTTTATTTTTCACGGGGGGGGGGGGGGGACGGGGACGGGGAATTTTCAAAAAATCTCTCAAATTCCCCGACTTTCGGGGACGGGGACGGGGACCAACCCTAGTAATTACCTAAATAATTATTTTTAATTAAGTAAAAATACAAGGATTGAAATATTCACAAATTAATTTAAAAATCAAAATTTAAACATTTCAGTAAATGAAATATCCAAAATGGCAATTAACAAGCAAATTGATGAAGATTCTATTTCAATATATAGTGATGCACTTGAAGGACCGCCAGATTTAATTACAATAATTTCAGTTAAAAATGAAGAGAAAAAGGAAATTATTGAAATTAATTCAATATTAGAGGATAATAAAAAGGAATTTTCCTCTCCTTTGCCGATATTGAGGAGGGAAATTAAAATGCCGGTTGAAAGATCTTTAGAAGTGAAGTTGAGAAGTGGAAGTTTAAAGGAAGAGAAAGAAATAAAAGAAGAGGGTGATGAAGAAGAGGAGATTATTGAAGATAAGAAGGAAGAGTGGAAAAAGGAGAAGAGCTTTGAAGAAGAGATGAAAAGGGGGAATTTGGAAGAGAATGAAGAAAGGAAATTGGAGAAGGAGGAGGAGAAAGAAGAAGGGAAAATAAAATTGGAAGATAAAGAAACTATAATAGAAAATGGGTGGATCGAAGGAAAAAAGGAAAAAGAATTTAAAAGTGAAGATGAGGAGGAAGAAGAAGAAACAATTATTGTCGAATGTACGGAGAAGGAGGACAAAATAACAAGTTCTGGAGGGGAAATATGCAGCATGGCGAATAGTGAAACAACAGACGATGAAGAATTTGAATATGAATATATTACAGATGAAGAGGGAGAAATATTACAAGTTGAGGAAGGAAGTTTAAAAGGAGAAAGGTTGGAAGAGAAATTGAAAGGGAAGGAAGAAGTGATGGAAGAAGAATTTGAAGAAGAAGAATACGAAGAGGAGGAAGAGGAAGAAGAAGATTGGGATACAAGATCGGAAATCTCTCAAGTAGAGAAAGAGATTGAGAGAATGAGAAGAGTTAGTGTAGCCTCTTCCTTTTCGAGATCCCCTGGCTACAGTAATTCTGAGAGTCGAGGTGGATAAATTATTGTAATTATGCCTTATTTACTCAGTTCCTAACTTTAGAAAAATTAATCTCTTAAAAGTACTGTTAGACACGGTTCTTTACTACATTACTACTACCTTAGTTCTGAATCGGTAATTTTCGGTACACCAAAAACACTACTCAAATATTAATTAAATAATCTTGTAAATATAGTCTTTAAATGTTAATTAAATTTTAGTTTCACTAAATTCTTCACAAAAGCAATGTGAAGTAACCGAAAATGATGATAATTCTCGTGAGAAAACCCCAATAGCTTTGGGACAGGAAAGGCAATCTGAATACAATAGTGTGGTACACGAACTTGTAAAAAATGTTCAGTGGCCGTCAGTTCAGCGACGGACTGCTTTAGATGAAGTGAGAAAATTTATTAAATCACTAAAGTATTTATGAGGGGAACTCGGTTTATAAGGGGTAAAAAGAATATGTACTTCTCTTATAAATAGTTTTGCATTACTTTAAATTAAAAAACAGTTAAGCATTACTCACATTTAAAAATTAATCTTTGAAGTTTAGAAGCTAAAAAGATTTAGTAATCCCTTTTCGTAAAGAAAAAGAGGTCAGTTTAAGGATGACCTCTGATCAGCTCTCATTAATTAACGTTCAAAACAGAAATTTAAAAGCTGCTTAATTTATTTTTATTTTTTTCAGTATTCTATTAATCACGGGAAACAAAGAAAAATAAATTTCTAAAAATTAATTATCAATAATTAATTTATTTGTTAATATATTGTTTATTCAAGTCTTTGTCTTATCCAAAAGAACAATTAAATAATTAAGGGATAAACGAAGAGACTAGATAAAATGCCAAATAATAATCCCCTAATATTTCCAAAATTTTATTCAATCTGATAAAATTAGCTATCCTTTTTATCTTAAAAATCTACCAAGAATTTATATTTTAGTCTCGAGCTTCATCATCTTCCTTTCTTCTCCCTAATTCATTCCAGTCATTAAAAGATCAAGAAGAAACTACCGAATCTTTACAATTAAATTCAAAACAAGATTCTACCCCTAAACTATCTACAACCAAAATATTATTACCCCCCTTACTCCCTTCTACTTCCAAAAATTCTTCACCTTCTTTTACTTTCGATTCCCCCTTAAATAAAGAGGATTGTCAAAATAATATATCAAAAAAAGAAATAAAAGAAGACTCGGTAATAAAATCACCAATGATGGATGAAGCTGCTTTTACGCATTTAACTTCGCCTTTGAGCAAAGAGATAAATTTGGATGTTTGTATTTTAAAAATAAATATATTATTAAGTGAAAATTAGGAGGAGAACCTAGTAAAAATATTTATTAAAAAATATTTTAATCAAAAAATCAAAAGTTAATCTTAAGGCACGAGGTAAAAAAAGAGTAAAAATCTTGCAAAATGATTAAACCTTTTCACAATAATTTTGGATATAATAGAGGGGACATAAAAGGTTCAGAAATTATAACGTGAGCCCAGCCAACTACAGAATCATAACTAAACGTAGGATTGTCATAAAAAGTCAATTTTGGTACCATTATTTAGTCAACTATCGATGAGTTGACTCAAACAATACCAAAATTGTTCAGATCTGACTTTCACAAAGCTCTATAGTTGTTTGGGGAGCAAAAATGGATGTTATTATTTTTAAAAATTACTTAATACTCCTTTACCCTAATTGTTTAAAGGTAAATAAACTATCAAGATCAAAAATTGAAGTATTCGAAAATAGCACTAATAATTCATCATCATCAACATATAATAAACAAAAGCAACAACAACAATTGCCATTTACAAATAAAAGATTCCCTCCCTTACCAAGACACCCATTAATTGCTAAATATTGCCCCGAATTAACAACAAAAAATGAAAATAAAAAAATAAATAAAATTGAAATAAAAGATTTGGAAGAAGCAACAAAAAAACAAAAGAAAAAAATTGAAGAAGAAAAGCAGCAAAAACTTTTATTGCCCCAACAACCAAAGAATTTTTTAAAAATGGAGACGAGTATTGCAAGTGGTGGGGCTAATTATTTACGTGATCCCTGCTCTCATATGGTACAAATAAAAAATATTGCAAGTCTTTTTTAGGGATATGTATAACCCCAAATTGGCCATTACCTGGAGATCAGAAAATTAATTTTTAAAAAATCAAATTGACTTTTTGTTTATAACGGGAGTTACTGTAATATCTAAAAAAGTTTCCAAAACACCAAAAAAATTAATTTAAACGAAATAAAATAGAGGATTTATTCAAAATCTCTTCGTAAAAACTAGAGTAGCACGAGGTCGAGGCCTCGCCGAGGCCGAGGTCCTCGGCGATTTTTCAACCTCGACCTCGATTTTGCTGACCTCGGGCCTCGGAACCTCGTCTCGGTCCTCGCCCTGAATCTCGGTCGAGGACCGAGGCTAAATATACACCCCTAAGAATTGCTTTTTTTTGTAAAAAATGGAAGTAATATGGTGAATTACCTTCCAAAATTCTCAAAATTTTCGCCTGCGGCGCAGAAAAAGGAAGATTTTTGGCTTCATAGCCTTCCAAAATTCTCTAAAATTTCGCCTGAGGCGCTAAAAATGGAAGGCTTTTTTTAATGAAAAGGGAAGGGTCATGTTTTTCCCCTAAATACCCTTAATCCTATTAATCCCCTATTAGAATATTGGAAGTCAAGTGTCTCTATCCCTACAAATCCATGATATCCTTCTTAATCTACTAAATCCATGTGGAAATCAAACAGTTCAATTCTTAGGAGTGTAAGTTTTTAAAAGCTCAAAAAAGTCAAGACCAAGACTACACTCCCAATACCAAAACTAAAAAAGCCCATGAGTCTTGGACATCTCTATGGGCATACTGGGTATGAATCAGGGCTGGAGAATTTTGAATTTTTAAAAGCGGAAGGTGGAAGCGGAATAAAGCGGAACAAAATAAAAAAGCGGCAGACGGAAGGCGGAAGCGGAAGGGCCAAAAAAGGCGGAATTCTGCGGAAGGCGGAAGCGGAAGCGGAAGAAAAATAAGAAAATTTTTATTCGTAATAAAAATTAAAAATTTGCATATTATGATGTGAATATGTTTCCCTACATTTCAGTGGGTAGTAAAATCTTAGAAGTCATCAAGAACCCTGGATATCCTGATCCAGAAATAAAATCCAATTGTATTTGGACCCGATGTCCCAAACGAAATCACAGGAGAAAGCTGGATCATACAAAGCTGGATCATACCCCAATCCCAGCTTTGACAGGCGAGAATTCTCCGCAGGCGAGAATTTTTTGTATCTTAGAAGGCTGAGGGATTTTCGGTGGATTATGAGTGATTTGAAGGGGAATCCATAGATTTGGTGGGGTATCTAGATATCCAAGGATTTGGTGACCAAAAATTAAGTGAAAACTTTATTTATGACAAAACTAAGAATCCCACGATGTCCGTCCAAACACTAATATACATAGATAAAGAGGAATTTCGGTGGATTAACCTTATTAAAATTAACCTTAACTTGTAAACCCCCCGATATACGGCCAAGCTTTTTAGTCTTCCCGCACCGCAGGCGAAAATTTTGAGAATTTAGGAAGACCAACCCACTAGATTTCTTCCTTTTCAAGTGCCGCAGGCAAAAATTTTGAAAATTTTGGTAGACAAGTCTCCAAATTTCTTCCTTTTTTAGCGCCGCAGGCGAAAATTTTGAGAATTTTGGAAGACAGGTCACCAAATATCTTCCATTTTTAACGTCGGACTAAAAGTAAATTTGTTCAAAAATAATTTCGTCATTAGGGGTGTATTTTTGCGGAAGAGGGCGAAAAAGCGCAAAAAGCGGAAACGGAAGACGGAAGGGTCAAAAAAAGCGGAATTCTGCGGAAGGCGGAACGCGGAAGCGGAAGCGGATCCAGCCCTGGTATGAATCAGATGTAAGATATTAATTTGATAAGTATTTAGCAAATATTTGAAAAATTTACTAAATTTATCTAGATTTTGAAATTTTATAAAATTTTTTTAAAAACCTCGGTTATCCTCGGTCCTCGACCTCGGTCTCGGGTCAAAATTAGCCCCTCGACCTCGATCTCGGCTTTTCCTGCCTCGGTGATCCTCGGTCTCGGTTTTTTCAAAAAACCTCGACCTCGTGCTACTCTAGTAAAAACTCACAAACTACTAGTATTTTCCAAACTTGCACAGGGATACGGATACATCCGCGAGTATCCGCAGATGGATATGACCCTAAAGTTAAGTCAAAAATCATGTCCATTTGCAATTTTGGTATTTCCTGGTTTTATTTTACTTGATTAGATATTTTAGGTTCCCTTACCTAGAAAAAATAAAATTTATAAATAAAACCCAAAAAAATCTTTCCAGGTCCTCACAGATGTTAATGGTGACCATGAAGGTAAAAAAACAAAAATTATTATCAAATATTTTCTAAAAATTTATTAGATCCTCGTGATTATAGAAGAGGAGGTTATCACCCTGTTCGTTTAGGAGAATTATTTAATCGCCGGTCAGATAATTCTACCAATTTTTATTTTTTTCAATAAAATTTAGTTATTTGGTACTAAGAAAACTTGGGTGGGGACAGTTTTCAACTGTTTGGATGTGTTCAGATGCTGGAACTACAATCGAAACTGAACGTTATGTAGCTCTAAAAATTGTTAAATCCCATAGAGATTTTACTGAAGTAATTGAAAAGAGAAAAAAAATATTTAAAAATAATTCTTTCTATTTTAAAGGCAGCAATGGATGAAATTAAATTACTTAAAGCTGTTAGAGAAACTGATCCAACTGATGAAGGAAGGCAAAGAGTTATTCAATTATTGGATACTTTTAAAATTATTGGGGTTAATGGAACTCATATTTGTATGATTTTTGAGGTAATTATCTTTTATGAAGAAAGATAAAATGATCAGAAGTGATTGGGGAAAGTGGATTGAATGTTTTCTTGGTTCCAAAAAAATTGAGTGATTCGGAGAGTTTGGTTTTAAACCAGTTATCGGAACTGAGATAATACTAGAAATCGGAAAAATCAAACTAATCAACTTCAAATAAAATATTTTGAAAAAAATTGATCAAATATTTGATTTGTCCATTCTCTAGAAAACTATATGTAATCTGCTTTAATTCTCTCATAATTAATTGGATTCCCTCAATTTTTTTATTTACATAAATTTATTTTTTAATTATTTTCAGGTATCAGGTTGCAATTTACTCAAATTAATAATTGATAGCAACTATCAAGGACTTCCCTTACGTCAAGTAAAAAGAATTACCAGACAGATATTACAGGTAAAACAATTTTTGAAATTTAAAAATCAACATCCAAAAAATTAATTTTCAAAGAAAATCGGGAATTTACTTTTTATATTGGCTCTAGTATCCATTGGCCAAATAAAAGAACATCCCTTAATTTTATACAATAATTTTTTTCCTTTTTTAGGGAATGGCATATTTACACGATCGTTGTAAAATTATCCATACAGATATAAAACCAGAGAATGTATTAGTAGCATTAAATTCCCGAGATGTTGCTAAAATGGTTAATAAAATAAAAAATAATGAAAGAAATAATTATGACGAAAATTTGGAATTAAATGAATTAAATGTTAAAATTGCTGATTTGGGAAATGCTTGTTGGACTGTAATAATTAAATTAAAAAATTTTTGTTTGAAATTAAAAAATAATTTGTAGTTCCATCACTATACAGAGAATATTCAAACTAGACAATATAGAGCACCAGAGGTTTTGCTTGGGACGGGCTTTGATACTCCCGCCGATATTTGGAGTGTGGCATGTATGGTGGGTGTTGATAATTATTTGGGTTAACTTCGAATATATAAACTTTCCCCCAAGTTGTGGGTAGATAGGTGTTGGTTTTGAGTTTGCTGTGGGGGGGGGGGGGGGGGGGGGGAGAGGGGGGGTTAGCAGGACTGTCCACAATAAAAAAATTTAATTTGCGGTTTGCAAATGCAAAAACCACGAAATTCACGTAATCCGTAGTCTGCAAACGGGACTTAAGACTTAAGATCATCATTCTATAAATAGATTCAATTTTAATTTCTAGAAATTTTATTACTCAATTACTCATTTAATCTACTTTTTATTACATAGACATTCGAATTAGCAACAGGAGATTATCTATTCGAACCACACAGCCATCCCTTATGGAGTAGAGATGAAGACCATTTAGCTCATATTATTGAACTCCTCGGGCCTTTGCCTACAGAAGTGTTTAAACGTGGAAGATTTTGGAAAGACTTTTTTCATAGAGTAAGGAGTTTTTGTTAACTCATTAAGAAAAATTTTTTTCCAGTCTGGTCGTCTCTTACGTATACCAACTTTAAGGCCCTGGCCATTAATTGAAGTACTTGCAGATAAATATTCTTTTAAACCAAAAGAAGCTTTTTCATTTTGTAACTTTTTATTGCCTTTGCTGGAATTGGAACCTGAAAGAAGGACCAACACCTATCTACCCAACACCTATCTACCAACACCTATCTACCCACAACTTGGGGGAAAGTTTATATATTCGAAGTTAACCCAAATAATTATCAACACCCACCATACATGCCACACTCCAAATATCGGCGGGAGTATCAAAGCCCGTCCCAAGCAAAACCTCTGGTGCTCTATATTGTCTAGTTTGAATATTCTCTGTATAGTGATGGAACTACAAATTATTTTTTAATTTCAAAAAATTTTTTAATTTAATTATTACAGTCCAACAAGCATTTCCCAAATCAGCAATTTTAACATTTAATTCATTTAATTCCAAATTTTCGTCATAATTATTTCTTTCATTATTTTTTATTTTATTAACCATTTTAGCAACATCTCGGGAATTTAATGCTACTAATACATTCTCTGGTTTTATATCTGTATGGATAATTTTACAACGATCGTGTAAATATGCCATTCCCTAAAAAAGGAAAAAAATTATTGTATAAAATTAAGGGATGTTCTTTTATTTGGCCAATGGATACTAGAGCCAATATAAAAAGTAAATTCCCGATTTTCTTTGAAAATTAATTTTTTGGATGTTGATTTTTAAATTTCAAAAATTGTTTTACCTGTAATATCTGTCTGGTAATTCTTTTTACTTGACGTAAGGGAAGTCCTTGATAGTTGCTATCAATTATTAATTTGAGTAAATTGCAACCTGATACCTGAAAATAATTAAAAAATAAATTTATGTAAATAAAAAAATTGAGGGAATCCAATTAATTATGAGAGAATTAAAGCAGATTACATATAGTTTTCTAGAGAATGGACAAATCAAATATTTGATCAATTTTTTTCAAAATATTTTATTTGAAGTTGATTAGTTTGATTTTTCCGATTTCTAGTATTATCTCAGTTCCGATAACTGGTTTAAAACCAAACTCTCCGAATCACTCAATTTTTTTGGAACCAAGAAAACATTCAATCCACTTTCCCCAATCACTTCTGATCATTTTATCTTTCTTCATAAAAGATAATTACCTCAAAAATCATACAAATATGAGTTCCATTAACCCCAATAATTTTAAAAGTATCCAATAATTGAATAACTCTTTGCCTTCCTTCATCAGTTGGATCAGTTTCTCTAACAGCTTTAAGTAATTTAATTTCATCCATTGCTGCCTTTAAAATAGAAAGAATTATTTTTAAATATTTTTTTTCTCTTTTCAATTACTTCAGTAAAATCTCTATGGGATTTAACAATTTTTAGAGCTACATAACGTTCAGTTTCGATTGTAGTTCCAGCATCTGAACACATCCAAACAGTTGAAAACTGTCCCCACCCAAGTTTTCTTAGTACCAAATAACTAAATTTTATTGAAAAAAATAAAAATTGGTAGAATTATCTGACCGGCGATTAAATAATTCTCCTAAACGAACAGGGTGATAACCTCCTCTTCTATAATCACGAGGATCTAATAAATTTTTAGAAAATATTTGATAATAATTTTTGTTTTTTTACCTTCATGGTCACCATTAACATCTGTGAGGACCTGGAAAGATTTTTTTGGGTTTTATTTATAAATTTTATTTTTTCTAGGTAAGGGAACCTAAAATATCTAATCAAGTAAAATAAAACCAGGAAATACCAAAATTGCAAATGGACATGATTTTTGACTTAACTTTAGGGTCATATCCATCTGCGGATACTCGCGGATGTATCCGTATCCCTGTGCAAGTTTGGAAAATACTAGTAGTTTGTGAGTTTTTACTAGAGTAGCACGAGGTCGAGGTTTTTTGAAAAAACCGAGACCGAGGATCACCGAGGCAGGAAAAGCCGAGATCGAGGTCGAGGGGCTAATTTTGACCCGAGACCGAGGTCGAGGACCGAGGATAACCGAGGTTTTTAAAAAAATTTTATAAAATTTCAAAATCTAGATAAATTTAGTAAATTTTTCAAATATTTGCTAAATACTTATCAAATTAATATCTTACATCTGATTCATACCAGGGCTGGATCCGCTTCCGCTTCCGCGTTCCGCCTTCCGCAGAATTCCGCTTTTTTTGACCCTTCCGTCTTCCGTTTCCGCTTTTTGCGCTTTTTCGCCCTCTTCCGCAAAAATACACCCCTAATGACGAAATTATTTTTGAACAAATTTACTTTTAGTCCGACGTTAAAAATGGAAGATATTTGGTGACCTGTCTTCCAAAATTCTCAAAATTTTCGCCTGCGGCGCTAAAAAAGGAAGAAATTTGGAGACTTGTCTACCAAAATTTTCAAAATTTTTGCCTGCGGCACTTGAAAAGGAAGAAATCTAGTGGGTTGGTCTTCCTAAATTCTCAAAATTTTCGCCTGCGGTGCGGGAAGACTAAAAAGCTTGGCCGTATATCGGGGGGTTTACAAGTTAAGGTTAATTTTAATAAGGTTAATCCACCGAAATTCCTCTTTATCTATGTATATTAGTGTTTGGACGGACATCGTGGGATTCTTAGTTTTGTCATAAATAAAGTTTTCACTTAATTTTTGGTCACCAAATCCTTGGATATCTAGATACCCCACCAAATCTATGGATTCCCCTTCAAATCACTCATAATCCACCGAAAATCCCTCAGCCTTCTAAGATACAAAAAATTCTCGCCTGCGGAGAATTCTCGCCTGTCAAAGCTGGGATTGGGGTATGATCCAGCTTTGTATGATCCAGCTTTCTCCTGTGATTTCGTTTGGGACATCGGGTCCAAATACAATTGGATTTTATTTCTGGATCAGGATATCCAGGGTTCTTGATGACTTCTAAGATTTTACTACCCACTGAAATGTAGGGAAACATATTCACATCATAATATGCAAATTTTTAATTTTTATTACGAATAAAAATTTTCTTATTTTTCTTCCGCTTCCGCTTCCGCCTTCCGCAGAATTCCGCCTTTTTTGGCCCTTCCGCTTCCGCCTTCCGTCTGCCGCTTTTTTATTTTGTTCCGCTTTATTCCGCTTCCACCTTCCGCTTTTAAAAATTCAAAATTCTCCAGCCCTGATTCATACCCAGTATGCCCATAGAGATGTCCAAGACTCATGGGCTTTTTTAGTTTTGGTATTGGGAGTGTAGTCTTGGTCTTGACTTTTTTGAGCTTTTAAAAACTTACACTCCTAAGAATTGAACTGTTTGATTTCCACATGGATTTAGTAGATTAAGAAGGTATAGCCTATAGTAAATCATAAAAATTTTTTAAGATCCGTGATCTGCTTAATCAAAAGAAGGAAGAATTTGAACAATTTTCAGTAAGTCTTGGTCGGCTTAGTGTAGAAGGATTAAATGCAATTAATAAAAAAACAAATATTACTTTTCATAGTAAGTTTGGCGAGGTTTATTAGCCTTAAACTTGGGATTCCTAGTCGATATTCTCGTTTTTTTTCGCCCTAAATTTATAACCTTTAGCATTGTCCGGTCAAAAGTAACTTTTTTAGTTACAAAATTTAAATTTTTATAACTTTAGCTTATCAAAAGGAGACATGATCTTATTTAGCCCTCCCTAGGAAACATTCAAAATTTTTTCTTTAAATCACAAAATTCTAATTTATTTTTAGATTGTAAATCAATTTGTGAAATAATTTTGGGATATAATATGGTTTTTTTGCCCCAATTTAATCAATATGACTTGGTGTGGCCGGATTTGTATTACCCGGGTGCAGATAATGTGAATGTATAATTTTAGCTTTTTAAATTTATTTTTAGTTTAATTTTTGAGTCTTAAGGGGTCACCCCAGAAGGCCACCAAATCCAGCATAATCCGCACTAATCCTTCTTTATCCGCATGAATTCTCAGACATCCTTCTTAATCCGCACGAATACTCTTTATCCGCTCAAATATCTGAGGTCGAGGGTCAGCGACCACTAGGGTGTTAACCTTCTGGGTTGATCCCGTCTTAATGATTTAAAATTAAATATCCTTTTTCATTATCTGTCTAATATTTGCATATTTTTTTAGTTGAGAGTTCGTGTAGTTAGAAAATTTAAAATATTGGAGGGATGGTGTGAACTTGGTTGGAAAATGATGGAGAATATTGTAATGGACCAAAATGATATTAACGAAGTTCGGCAAGAGATAACCACGGACCCCCACGAAACATCAACAAAAGAGCCCCATAATTTTTTAAGTATTAAAAATTAAAAAATGAACCTGTCCAGCCTTAGCATGAGCCAAATCCTGTTTGTTACAAACCACCAAAACCGGAATCTTTGTATTTTTAGTTTCATAAAGAACATCATAAAGATACTCGGCAACGTCCTTAAATAATTTATCAGAAATTAAAAAAAAATTCAATAAAACCTTTTTCGAAAAAGTAGCGCTATCAACCACAAAAATAACACAACAAACCGAATTAATTTGCTAGAAAATTTTTTAATTTAAAAAAAATTAATTTTTAAAAGAACCTCATTAAACCATTTATTAAACAAAGCCTTTCGAAGGGTTTCAGCACCTGGATAATCTACCAAAATGAAAGGTTTGTCCAATCCTTCTTTGCAAAGATAGTCAGAATAAATGTTTTCTTGAACAGAAGAAACTGTAGACCATTCATTTTCTGTTTAAAAATAAAAGTAAAAAGCGAGTTCGAACCATAAACCCCAAATTATAAATGATCGAAGTTTATGGAACCCCACAACTTATTAAAAAATATATACATGGTTTAAAGCACTCGATTAGGTATTAAAAATATTTTAAAACCCAAAATCTATAAAATTACAAAATAATCTCCCGTGGCGGGTTCGAACCCTGGACCTCCAATCGTAATGATTCGAAGTCATGGATTCGAAGTCCTCTCCGTAAATTACAAAGCAAGACGTATAAAATGGACGTAAAAAACGGATGAGTACTAAAACTAAAAAATATCAATTGACTAAAAAATACTTTGACTAAAAAATCGGTACACGACGAATAGGCGCGGCAATAGGCGCCGACGAATAGGCGCGGCCGAATAGGCGCCGAGACAAATAGGCGCGAGACGAATAGGCGCGGGACGAATAGGCGCCCCAAGTTATTTTTTCTAGAAATTTTTTTCTGAGATTTTGTTCTGATGTTCTGATTTCTTGTTCTGATTTTTTTTATTTTTCTCCAACTTCTAAATTCCTCAAAATTTTCGCATGCGGCGCTAAGAGTAGAGTATTTAAATACCAATTTTCCATCAAGGAATATATGAAGAATCAAGGAATATATGAAGCTCAGAAAATATCGGGGTAATTCTTCGGTTTACGCCCCCCTCATTTTTTCTGACCATTTTTTCATTTTTCCTTCCCTTTTTTTCTTCTCCCTTTTCTTCCCCTTTTTCCTAATTTTTCATGAGGCAGAGTATACTAAAAAGGATTAAATATGTATGTATAAAACTGACTATGTATGTATAAAACTGTATGTATAAAACTTTAACAAAAATGGAGCAACTAAAAAAGTTTAATATGATCGATTTGGGTATAAAATTGCAATTGGACGATAAAGATTTCGTTGCTTGGCTCGAAGAACTTGGACTTCTTCATGGGAAAAGAACGTGTGAAGCATGTGGTGGCAGAACAACTATACATAAAGGCAAAAATGAACGATATGGAAAATGGCGTAGCACAACAAAAAATTGTCGAAAAGAACGAGGGTATCTATGTGGTACATTTTTTGAAGGTTTTTTATGGATTTTTACAACATCTAATTTTATTTTTTTATAACTTTTGGTATCATATTTCTCTTTTTTATCCTTGTGAAAGAGATTAAAAGAAAATGTTGGGAAGATTGACATTCAAATATAAATGACAATTTATACATTGGCATTATGTTATATTTATTTTCCCGCCTATTTTCTACTCCTCATTTCCCTCTATTTAAGCTGTTCCCATATACCCCATTTTTGCTAGTTCAGTTAGTTCAGTTCTCTGTTCACTCGTATTTTTAATTTATTCAGCGCTTTATTCTTCCACCTTAATTTATATTGATTTGACTTAATAAATATTTTGACTGTTTGTCAAAGTTTCTTTTGTTGTAACGAGTACATGTTATGTCCGAGGGTATACGAATGTCGACGTGCAATGATAAACAGTTTATCCAAGAGAGAAATGACAATGTAGGCGAAGGGATTGAGATGGAACAGACGAAGGAGATCAGGGACTAGCCGGGCTAGTATGATCCAATTAGACTGACGCTTACAGTGGCTTTTATAGTAGTGTCACCACTACACAACACCTTCCCCTTTGAAAGGTTTAGGTTGATTGTTTAGGCATTACAATTTTCAATTTCACAATTTTCAATGCCTCCTCTTTTGACTAGAGGTTTTAATAACCATTTTCAATATACCATTTTCAATACCATTTTCAATTTAATAACCATTTTCAACCATTTTCAATATATTGGCGTTCAGAGAATGTAAGACCAAAAAATTGCAATTTCAAAATTCCAAGAAAGAATTCAATTGTCACGAAACACTATGGAAAGTGTACGTGACATACTTCTGGACAAACAGCGACCAACAAATGATGAACATCAAACCAGGACGTGCGATTGCCGTGTTTGGATTCTTGTGTGCGCTGTCGAACTCTACTACCAGAAGTGAAGAAGAAACAAAAAGATGTGGATTAAGATGACAAACTGTGATATTTGTAAATTCTTGTACTGTAATTTAAATTTTGTTTTGCCCCAAAAATTGTCATCCCACATGTTTTTATTGTTTGTGAGTATTAGTAGAGACTGAAACGCTGTGGCTAAAATTGTTGATTGTATTGATAGCTTTAAGCTATATTGAAAATGGTTATTAAAACCTCTAGTCAAAAGAGGAGGCATTGAAAATTGTGAAATTGAAAATTGTAATGCCTAAACAATCAACCTAAACCTTTCAAAGGGGAAGGTGTTGTGTAGTGGTGACACTACTATAAAAGCCACTGTAAGCGTCAGTCTAATTGGATCATACTAGCCCGGCTAGTCCCTGATCTCCTTCGTCTGTTCCATCTCAATCCCTTCGCCTACATTGTCATTTCTCTCTTGGATAAACTGTTTATCATTGCACGTCGACATTCGTATACCCTCGGACATAACATGTACTCGTTACAACAAAAGAAACTTTGACAAACAGTCAAAATATTTATTAAGTCAAATCAATATAAATTAAGGTGGAAGAATAAAGCGCTGAATAAATTAAAAATACGAGTGAACAGAGAACTGAACTAACTGAACTAGCAAAAATGGGGTATATGGGAACAGCTTAAATAGAGGGAAATGAGGAGTAGAAAATAGGCGGGAAAATAAATATAACATAATGCCAATGTATAAATTGTCATTTATATTTGAATGTCAATCTTCCCAACATTTTCTTTTAATCTCTTTCACAAGGATAAAAAAGAGAAATATGATACCAAAAGTTATAAAAAAATAAAATTAGATGTTGTAAAAATCCATAAAAAACCTTCAAAAAATGTACCACATAGATACCCTCGTTCTTTTCGACAATTTTTTGTTGTGCTACGCCATTTTCCATATCGTTCATTTTTGCCTTTATGTATAGTTGTTCTGCCACCACATGCTTCACACGTTCTTTTCCCATGAAGAAGTCCAAGTTCTTCGAGCCAAGCAACGAAATCTTTATCGTCCAATTGCAATTTTATACCCAAATCGATCATATTAAACTTTTTTAGTTGCTCCATTTTTGTTAAAGTTTTATACATACAGTTTTATACATACATAGTCAGTTTTATACATACATATTTAATCCTTTTTAGTATACTCTGCCTCATGAAAAATTAGGAAAAAGGGGAAGAAAAGGGAGAAGAAAAAAAGGGAAGGAAAAATGAAAAAATGGTCAGAAAAAATGAGGGGGGCGTAAACCGAAGAATTACCCCGATATTTTCTGAGCTTCATATATTCCTTGATTCTTCATATATTCCTTGATGGAAAATTGGTATTTAAATACTCTACTCTTAGCGCCGCATGCGAAAATTTTGAGGAATTTAGAAGTTGGAGAAAAATAAAAAAAATCAGAACAAGAAATCAGAACATCAGAACAAAATCTCAGAAAAAAATTTCTAGAAAAAATAACTTGGGGCGCCTATTCGTCCCGCGCCTATTCGTCTCGCGCCTATTTGTCTCGGCGCCTATTCGGCCGCGCCTATTCGTCGGCGCCTATTGCCGCGCCTATTCGTCGTGTACCGATTTTTTAGTCAAAGTATTTTTTAGTCAATTGATATTTTTTAGTTTTAGTACTCATCCGTTTTTTACGTCCATTTTATACGTCTTGCTTTGTAATTTACGGAGAGGACTTCGAATCCATGACTTCGAATCATTACGATTGGAGGTCCAGGGTTCGAACCCGCCACGGGAGATTATTTTGTAATTTTATAGATTTTGGGTTTTAAAATATTTTTAATACCTAATCGAGTGCTTTAAACCATGTATATATTTTTTAATAAGTTGTGGGGTTCCATAAACTTCGATCATTTATAATTTGGGGTTTATGGTTCGAACTCGCTTTTTACTTTTATTTTTAAACAGAAAATGAATGGTCTACAGTTTCTTCTGTTCAAGAAAACATTTATTCTGACTATCTTTGCAAAGAAGGATTGGACAAACCTTTCATTTTGGTAGATTATCCAGGTGCTGAAACCCTTCGAAAGGCTTTGTTTAATAAATGGTTTAATGAGGTTCTTTTAAAAATTAATTTTTTTTAAATTAAAAAATTTTCTAGCAAATTAATTCGGTTTGTTGTGTTATTTTTGTGGTTGATAGCGCTACTTTTTCGAAAAAGGTTTTATTGAATTTTTTTTTAATTTCTGATAAATTATTTAAGGACGTTGCCGAGTATCTTTATGATGTTCTTTATGAAACTAAAAATACAAAGATTCCGGTTTTGGTGGTTTGTAACAAACAGGATTTGGCTCATGCTAAGGCTGGACAGGTTCATTTTTTAATTTTTAATACTTAAAAAATTATGGGGCTCTTTTGTTGATGTTTCGTGGGGGTCCGTGGTTATCTCTTGCCGAACTTCGTTAATATCATTTTGGTCCATTACAATATTCTCCATCATTTTCCAACCAAGTTCACACCATCCCTCCAATATTTTAAATTTTCTAACTACACGAACTCTCAACTAAAAAAATATGCAAATATTAGACAGATAATGAAAAAGGATATTTAATTTTAAATCATTAAGACGGGATCAACCCAGAAGGTTAACACCCTAGTGGTCGCTGACCCTCGACCTCAGATATTTGAGCGGATAAAGAGTATTCGTGCGGATTAAGAAGGATGTCTGAGAATTCATGCGGATAAAGAAGGATTAGTGCGGATTATGCTGGATTTGGTGGCCTTCTGGGGTGACCCCTTAAGACTCAAAAATTAAACTAAAAATAAATTTAAAAAGCTAAAATTATACATTCACATTATCTGCACCCGGGTAATACAAATCCGGCCACACCAAGTCATATTGATTAAATTGGGGCAAAAAAACCATATTATATCCCAAAATTATTTCACAAATTGATTTACAATCTAAAAATAAATTAGAATTTTGTGATTTAAAGAAAAAATTTTGAATGTTTCCTAGGGAGGGCTAAATAAGATCATGTCTCCTTTTGATAAGCTAAAGTTATAAAAATTTAAATTTTGTAACTAAAAAAGTTACTTTTGACCGGACAATGCTAAAGGTTATAAATTTAGGGCGAAAAAAAACGAGAATATCGACTAGGAATCCCAAGTTTAAGGCTAATAAACCTCGCCAAACTTACTATGAAAAGTAATATTTGTTTTTTTATTAATTGCATTTAATCCTTCTACACTAAGCCGACCAAGACTTACTGAAAATTGTTCAAATTCTTCCTTCTTTTGATTAAGCAGATCACGGATCTTAAAAAATTTTTATGATTTACTATAGGCTATATTTTGAGAAAAATTTTAGACCCTTCAAAAGCCATATAAGGACAAGGGGGATAAAACAAAATATGCAAAGGAAAACTTACTTTTTTCACAGTTTTGTTAAAAAGAATAATAAAATAATACTGATTTTTTAAGAGAAAAAGATCGAAAATTAAAGAGACACGTGAATCCACCCATTTGATATCAAATGGAAGAAAATTAACAATCTCATGTATCAAGTCGACTGAAAGATTGGATTTTTTAATGCTATAGGAATGCATTTATATCCCACAAGATTGATGAACTATCAGATACAACCACAAGTATTAGAGAAAAAATGGTCAGAGTGAGAAAAGTTATAATTGGTCAGTTACTTAGATCGTTAAATTCCTGTTTAGGTACAATTATTTTTTTCAGAGAAAATTAAATTCAATTTTTACTTAAATCTGAAACAGCTATATATTCTATAAAATGGTTAAAGCGGACTTTTGCAAATGGAAATGATTTTTGGGATAAAGGATATCAAAATTAGGATTAAAAAGAGAAAATAAGAGAAGAGATTGGTTAGAGAACAAAAGAAAAATTTAAAGCAAACAGTATGTTTGAGCGAGGACGTCTTTAAGCAAAGTTTGCGAAAGAATTGAGAAAGAAAAAATGAAATGGAAATCCCAAAGTCCAAAAATTTTAAAATTATATGGCTTTTGAATATCCACTCAAAGATTAATTTAACAAAAGAGACCGGACTTATAGTGTTTCAAAATCACTTCTTAAAATTCGGTTAATCCCCAAAATTTTTTCAAAGCTTATCTTAAGGGTGGCCAGAAAATTAGAAAAAAATTCAGTCCGATCTCTACTAATAAATTAAAAATAATCAAACTTACGGGTGGTGGTTGCGGAATATTGCCAGCTTGAAGAATTGGATTTAAAGGTTGTTGTTGTTGCATTTTGTTGAACAAGTTAAAATAAATTTATTTTTTTTTCAAAAATATTTTTATAGGCTGAAAATTAAAAAAATTAAAGTAGATTACGTAAATGCTCTAATTAAAGCCCTGGGCGTCTATTTTTTAATGGAAAATATTCGAAAAATAACTTGGGGTGAAGCAGTCACCAGGAAGGGGAAAAAGGTGTAAAGAGGCGATAGCTGACCTATGGTCACAGCATTCCTCCAATGACTGAAGTCCTCGCATTTTAAAAAGAAAGAAATATGGACAGACTTCCCACCCCAACATAAAAAATAAAAATGAGTTTAAAAAATTAAAAGATAATTAAAAAACAATTTTAAAAAATTGTTACAAATTAAATAAAAAATCAAAATTCAAAGAATTTATTCAACAAAAACAAAAAAATTTTCTTTGCAAAAATTCAAAAATTTCAATAATTAGAACCTTTCCTTTCAGAAGAAAACCTGCCAAATTCAGGCTTTGGCAAATCAAAAACCTCAAATTTTTTGTAAGGAGGACCTCTTGGATCTGGAGCAACCAACTGGCAAGAACATTTAATGGCAAAATCAGGAAGCGGCACATGGACTTCCTCCACTTCACTTTCTTCTTTAGGTGGCCCTCGAGGATCAGGAGCCACTTGTTTGCAATAGCCAACTAAAAAATTAAAAGAAATTTGATTTAGACAAGATGAGGGAATGTCTCACCACTCAAGAAATGTTACTAGACTCAGGGGAAGGGAACCTCCAACCACTGAAATCGCTAGGAAACGGAAAAGCCGAACGACTAAACTTATAAGGGACCAAGCTCAGGAGGGCAAAAACCCATTCAAAAAATACCAGACCTACCAAACCCCAGTTGAGTAAAGGAATCAGAAGCGTTGTTAGGAGGAAATACTCAAGCAGCAGAAATACTCAAGCTTAAAGAACCAAGCTTAAGGAGCCAAAAACACATTCAAAAAGTGCAAAAGCCTGCCCCCACGTAACACAGGCTAAGGGGACCAAAAAATGCCCAGCTTCCCCCCACCGCCTAATAGCAGAAATCCTGTCTAATTACAATTCGAATCCCTATCCCCCAGACCTGATTCTCCATCATAAAACAAAAATTCAAACCTTGCGTCACCGTCTTAATATCAAGACTTGAAATATGCTCCCGCAGCAATTTGAACTGGTGCTCAACATCTTTGCGGCTTAAAGCATTTTCGGGAGAAGATTTGATCGTAACTTTGAGTTGCTCAAAAGACATTGGCGATGCCATTATATAAAATTAAATTTTCTGAAAAAAAAGTTTAAAGAAGTTCAGGAAAGAGAAGGGAAAAACAAAAAAATGACAGAAAAGACATGCCCAAAAGGGCGCGAGGCCATAACGGCGCTAAGCCATAACTTGCTTCAAGATTTCCTAATCCAATCAAATCTAGTATTAAACGATTCCTCTCATCGAATTAAAGAGATTGGACAAAAATTGATAAGGCTCAGGAAATTTCGCAGAAAGTCATGGCTTTGCGCCTTATAGTCGCGCTATCGGGTATTGTGACTTATAGGGGGTTTTTTTTGGCTGGACCGATTTCGACAAACGAGGTGTCATTCGAAAGAGCTCGCCGAGCTGAGTCGATCACGGGCAGAGAGAAGTCGATCCGACAATCAGGGACCGAGATACAGACCCCTGAAGTTTGAAAAAGAGAAGGGGGGAGTAAGCTCATTTTGGGGGGAAAAATTCGAAAAAGCAAATAATAGCTCATTCGACTCAGCTCGTCGAGCTGAGTCGAATGACACCAAAATCACCGAAATCCGACTTGATTTGACAAAGTTATGATCGTTTGTTTTAGCTCCTTACCTATGGTCATTGTTGAGGTTTTTGCTGCTACGGAGGCCCCAAGTACGTCCAGAGTAAGGAAGATAGGAATAGGTTTATGTTACTGACCCAGACCCAGCGACCGTTGACTCCCCGCGAGGCGCGTGCCGCGAAAAAAAAAAAAAAAACGAGGCGCTTGTTTCGCACAAGCGCCTCGCCGACGCTCCATAGGTTTATGTTGACCAATTTGAACCTGTTTATCTTGGCTCATAATCAAGATATCTAGCTGATTTTGGTGTCATTCGACTCAGCTCGACGAGCTGAGTCGAATGAGCTATCATTTGCTTTTTCGAATTTTTCCCCCCAAAATGAGCTTACTCCCCCTTCTCTTTTTCAAACTTCAGGGGTCTGTATCTCGGTCCCTGATTGTCGGATCGACTTCTCTCTGCCCGTGATCGACTCAGCTCGGCGAGCTCTTTCGAATGACACCTCGTTTGTCGAAATCGGTCCAGCCAAAAAAAAACCCCTATAAGTCACAACATTCGCGCTATCTTTTGGGTTATACCCAGAAAAAGGATTGGCTTAATAGAAAAAAGAACGCAAACCATCCTCATTCAAAATTAAACAACCGGGAAAAATTGTTTTTTAGATATTATAAAATTAGATATTTTAAAAATATTTAAAAGCAAATATATCAAAATGTAAACAACATTGTTTAAATACAAAATGTATAAAATAAAAAAATTTTTATTTAGCCACAAAGCATAAAAATTTACAAATTGTCACATGGAAAGGTGTGTAAAATATAAAATTTATTTTCTAATTTTTAAAAAATTCTTTGGCACTTTTTTTTCGTTTTGCTTAAATTTTTACAAGCATTTTTTTAATTTAAAAAAAATTTCAAAAAAAAATTTTCAATTTCACGTAATATAAACAAAAGTGTTCATATCCACCGGGTCACGACCCAAAAATTTTTGTTCAATTAACCATTCAATTTGTTCTTTAATTAATTTACGAGAAGGCAAAAACCTATTTTTGAGAACGTCAACAAGTTCTGTTTGCAATTGGGCCTTAAAAAGGGAAAATAAAATTTTTTAAAGCCCAATTAAAAAACCAAAAATGTTTAAAAAAATTCAGGAGGCGCCCCATATTTTCCCAAAAATTTTCTAAAAATTCCCGAGACCCCAAAATTTTCTAAATTACTTAGGCCTTCAGAAATTTTTCTAAAAATTTCTGAGATACTAAAAATTTCCCGAGGCTCCCAAAAATTTTCTAAATTGCATAAGCCTCTAATTTTTCAACAATTCCCGAGGCCCCTAAAGTAAACCCCCTGAGGCCCCCAAAATTTTCTAAAAACTCCCGTGGTCTTTAAAAAATTTTTACAAAATTCCTAAAATATTTTTCTAAAAATTCCTAAGCCCCCTCCAAAAATTTTCTTTAAAATAAAACCTGAGTAAAACGTTTTCTTGTTTTCATTATTTTTACAACAGCTTCTTGTACTCTAAATTTTCTCAATTGTAAAATTTCCTCATGTTCCTGTTCAACACCTTGTTCTTGATTTAATTGAAGACAGCCAATTAAATTTAATTTTCCTCGAGTTTGTGGTTTATCATTCTTTGGAAAAAATTTTTTTAATCAAAAATAAAACTAAAAAACCTTTATTAAACAAAATTGTTGATTAATCCAAAATTGTGTAGTTTTTCCAAAACTTTTTGGCAAGATAGGTTGTGTAGCATCACACAAAATTAATTGATGACGAGTTTTTGGGAACGCGACTAGTGACTAGAAATTAAAAAAAATTCCGTATAAAATTTTTGAATTATCAAAAAAATTATTTTAAGTCAAAAAGTGACAAAAAACAAGCCTAAAAGGTTAAGAAAAAAACAAAGGGAATCAGCAAGAGTCGAACCTCCGACTACCGCACCCCAAAGTCCCAAGCGTTACCCAGTCGGCCAACGAGACACACATAAGGCTTTTCTATTTTTCAACTTAAAACTTATTTTAATTCTCCATAAAATTGACACTAATCAAAGGAGACCCATAAAAAAATTAATTTAAAAAATTTTTAAAAAATTTCTAAAAAAATTCCCAAAAAACAAACCAAAAGTGTTTTAATTAATTCAGTTTCCGACAATTCTGTAGCTAAACGTATAGAATCAAATGTAAGCCTATCCATAGGTCTATCATTCCAACAAAAGAGGACAGCCATTTGTTGAGTAGTTACTTCCAATTCAAATTTTCCAATTTCATTTGTAAAAAATAACTTTAAAAAAATTATTTTCAACAAAAAAATTATTCAAAATAAACCGTTCCAGTAGACCAATGATGTGCCCAATTTAATTTCCTTCCACAATGCTGTTTTTTTATAAAATTCATCTACTTCAGGCAATAAATCTTCCAATTCTCGAGGCAATGTTAAATGAATAGTTTCTCTATTACGAGACCATGCACCAGCATTGAGGATTTTTATGTTTACACAGTCTATAATTTTATTAAGAGAAATTTTTAAAAAATTAAAAATATTGCTTGGATAGCACTCCCAAGCAAAAGCTTAAAAGATTTGCTTAACTAACTTGAGATGGTTTTGGGTATCTAATAATTTTAGGGCATTTTGAGGTCTGTATAACTCCTAAAATTAACTTAAACCCTTTCACCTTTCCACAAAAATTTTTCTAAAAAATTAAAAAGAACAAACCTGCCATCTCCGAACAATTTTTATTAAGCGAAACAGACTGTTTAAATGCAGCATTCAAATCTTTATTAACTTCAATATCCTGCAGCATTCGAAACAATTTATTTACAAAATCTACGGGCATTCCAACTTCCTTAAAAAATTTATAAAAATTTTCAAAAAATAAAAAAAAACCCTAAATTTATTAACAAGCATTTCTTCCTTTTCTTGATCCGCAACCAATTCTAAAATTAATCTTCTACTTAAATGAGTTTTGTGATAACGCATAAAAACGTCTTTTGCTTGGACATATTTGAGGACTAGCAACTGAAAAATGTAAATTTTACAAAATTTTTATAAGAAATTTTCGAGAAATTTCAAAAAATTCTCAAAAAATTTTCAAGAAAATTTCCAAAAAAATTTAAAAATTTTTTTAAAAATTTCAAAAGAGTATTTCCAAAAATTTGCAAAAAAATTTTCAAAATTTAAGAAAAATTTTTTAAAAATTCTCAAAAAGATTTTCAAAAATTTCATAAATTTTTCAAGAAAATTTTCAAAAAATTATTTTCTTTATTAAAACTAACCACATTATTAAGCCTTTCATCAATTTCATCACAAGTATAACGTTTTGTTAAAGCTGATTTTCTTAGTAATAAATCACGATAATTTGCTAATAATTCTGGGCATTTTGACTCCGTATTTTGAGGTTTTCCAGTTCTTGAAAAATTTTAAAAATTTCAACAAATCTCAAAAAAACCTTTTTCCACCTCCATTCCCTCCCAATTCAAGTCGAAAAACATCAGTATTATTTACAACTTCTCTAAATGCTTGGTCTCGTATGGTGAGGAAACGGGCATCATTGGCAAATGCATCACGCATTAATGTTGAGAATCGAGTGTATTGCTCTAATAATTGATGGACATATCTTAAATTTAAAAATTTTTAATTTTTTGAAGAAAGCATTATTTTGCAGACATTTTCAAAAAATAACCAAAAAATTTTTGGACTAAAAACTATGATAACAACATTCCCTAGATCATCGAGAACAATAACTCTTAGGTCATTAAAAATATTTTGGATAAAAACATGGACCCCTACGGATAGACAGAAAAAAAATTCTGGAATTAACAGGAAAAAATCTATTTTTAGCCGATAACCTATGGACACCTTTACAAAAAAATTTCCCCAAAATCAACACCAGGGATGCCACGGGCTTGGAAAAAAGTCGGGCCGGGCCTCGGGTCGAAAATAAAGTTCGAGGTTTGGGTACCCTATGACATCCCTTCCCCCACATCTATTTAAATGTGCAAACCTTTCACTATCTGTGCATATTTCAGCTGCATGTGCCTTCATCGCAGCTAATCCTTCTTCACAAATATGTGAACGTAAAGCATCTAGTAATGTTGGAATTCCATCCAATGTTCTATTTATTAGACGATAAAGAATTTGTAACCGATCAATTTGTCCACTTTTAATAAGTCCTGGAGCTTCAGCTAATATTTGGTCTTGATAATTGATAATTAATACTTGAACACATTTTTCCATCAACTTAACTAATTTAATTGGAGAAAAAGATTAATAAAAGATTTAAAATAAAGTCAAATCTCAATATAGGATACCCCGAGTTTTTAAGAAGTCTCTTAAAATTTGGTTAAACAACAAGCAGAGGAGCTGTTTAAGCACTACAGCTTTAAGGCACCCACCAGAAAAGTTACGGAGTTCTTTATTTGTTCCTTATTTTAGGAACTTTATTTTAAAAATCCAAACCTTTCCCTTTGATTTTCCATCAGTTTCCCCATCCAAATATTTTTTGGCCCTTTCCTCCTCTTCAACCAATTTTTCATCAACATAGGCCATATAAGCCAAAACTCCATTTTCTGCCAATATTTGTGAAGTCCGCGAAGAATAGAATTGTTCGTAATGTATTGCTCTTCAAATTGTTCCGCATAATTGAGGTTTCCAACAATGCTTAAATCAACTTTAAAAAAATAAAAAATAATTTTAAAAGTAAAATTTATATACCAAAAGATTCTTGAACACCAATTATATGTTGTGAATTAACTAGTTCTCCATTACGTTCACGATCGATTAAACTTAAAAATTAATTAGGTAGGTAAAATGCTCTGAAATTTATGTTAGGAAAGCCCGTAGGAGGGGTTATCCGAAACTCAAAGTCCGGACTTTTTCGACTCGAAACGAGGTCCGGAGAAAATTTTGAAAACCCGCCCCGACATCCATGGTAAGTAGTTAATAGAAAAAATTATTCCCAGCTAAATTCTTAAGCCAAAAAATTTTTAGGGTAAAAACTAGACAGAAATCTGAGTAAAAACCCAAAATCTGTCAAAAAAAATTTCCTATTAATTATCCCCTCCCAAAACAAAGAATATAGTTAAATCGTAAGTTATGATTCTATAAACTAAAAAACTCTCGAAACCTCATTGCTGCATTCAACAAACGAGTTGAAATTTTAGAAAATACGTATTTATTCCATCGGTCAAGCATCAACTGAAAATTTTTTCTAATTTTTTAAAAATTAAAAAAAAACCTCTCTAACTTGCAATCCTTGTTTATTTCTCCCACTTTTTGATTCCTTTTCCCTTTTTTCAATAAAACAAAATGGAAGCGGCAAGTAGCGGCATAAAATTGAATAACCTTCCCATTCATGAATATAAGCTTTGAGCAAGGAATCGACATCAGAATTGGGGAGAATTTTCTAAAAAAGATTTTTAAAAATTTTTTATTTAAAAAATAAATACATTAGCAGCTTCACCAACATGTTTGGTCAATTCCTCTTTTAATACAGAAAGTAATTTTTCGGCACCAGAGTCAACCCAAGAAGTGATTCTGTTGTTTGTGCTGAACAAGTCTTGCCATTCAAATTTGGAAACGTTCTAAAAATTTTTTGAAGGCGGTTAAGCTGGGATAAAAAGGTTTTAGGGATCATATCCGATTATTAATAAAAAATTTAAAAGGCAGTTGGACTCGAACCAAGGCAATCAGTAGTTGAGTAGCTTAAACTAAGGAATGTTACGAAAAGGCAAGACCTGGTACTTTTTTGGCACCATTGGATAGCATCGATTTATTACGAAAATTTTTTGGTTTTTCCCTCGAAAGGAAGCTAAAAAATTATAGCCAAAATTAGGGGAGATACCCCAAACAAAACTATGCAAACAGACCACCACTAAAAATTAAAGAAACAAGAAAACACCCAAAAAATCCCAAAACAAAAAACCTGTCGGCAAAGCAAATTTCTAACCACATGCAGAGATTTTGCCCATTCTTCTTCGAAAATAACATTATTGTTATTCTTAAAAATTTTTAATTTAATTTTAGTTAAAAATAAAAAATATACACTGCCAAGCAAGAGCAAGCTTTCCATTTTGTGTTGAGCCATTTTCTTTAAAACAATTTTAATTGAAACTAAAAATTCTAAAATTTAAAAGTAAAGTAAATGAGTTTGAAATAGATAAAAAATATAGTAAAAACATATTTAGAATACTTTTGCCGAAACAAAAAAATGGAAAAATATTTATTTAAAAAATCAAAAACAAGATTGAGAACAAATTTTCATAAACAACATAATTAATCAAAAATATTTAAACAAAAAACAATTTTTTCATAAATTTAACAAAAAACAGTCAATTACTGATTACCCTCCATTATACTAATGATAGCATCTGTATAAAAAATGAGCATGAAAATAGTTCCCAAAATATGCCCAATATCATTTTGAACCGCCGGGAAGTTGGCCTGAACCATATTTACACAGAGCTCGCAAAGATTTTCCAAAATCTTCATCTTATCAGACACATTTTGTATCATCTAAATAATAGCAAATATTAAACAGAGAAGTTCAGAATCAATAATTATTTTTCAATTTTCGAAAAAACTTCTAATTTTTAAACATGAAGATCTTCACAGGTCAAAAATCAATAAAAATAGTTAAAGATAAAACGAACATTTTCTCTATTTGCATTAGGAAAATACGAAGTCGGCCAAGCAAAACTGTCAAATCGAAATAAAAATGGAAGATTGTATTTGACAAGTGCTACGCCAGTTAGCTTGCAATCTTAAAAATAAATTAGAATTGAGAATAAAAATTTAAACAGAATTTTACAAAACACGTTCGTTTTAATGGAATTATTCAAATATTTGAAAATATATTTTTTGTGCAAAAAATTTTTTTAATTACTAGGACTAAATAAGTTATGTTTAACCGGCCAAAACCGAAAAGGGAGATTATAAATTTATAGCAACGAAACCGAAGAAACTAGGGACCTAAGTTTCAAACTAATAAGCCCGCTCGATTTTCGAAACATACAATGAAACAAAAGATTTGCTTTTTCATTAATTAGGTTCAAATTGTCCAAGTTAAGATCCCCAAGAGCTCGTGAGAATTGCTCAAATTGAGTTCTTTTCAACGTCAATCCATCCAAAATCTTAAAATTTTTATTAGATTTATCCGACTTTTTTGAGAAAATTTTAAGTATACCATTCAAAAGCCATTAGGGACAAAAATTAAAACTTACTTTTTTCACACGTTTGGAAAGAATGATAAAATGACGCTGATTTTTTAGAAGTAAATTATTGAAAATTAAAGAGACTCGAAAATCCTTCCACTTGATATCAAACGGAAGAAAATTAACAATCTCGTGTATTAATTCGACTGAAAGATTGGGGTTTTTAATGCTATAGGAAAGCATTTTATATCCCACAAGATTGAGGATATTATCAGATATAATTACAAAGTATTAGAGAAAAGGGTCAGAGTGAGTGAAGTTATAAAATGGTCAGTAACTTAGATCGTTTTATTCATGTTAATATATTATCAAGTTTTTTCAGAAAATATGAATTTAATTGTTACTTAAATAGAAATCTATAAAATTGTTTAAGCGGTTTCTGACAATGATTGCTGAGATAAGATTCAAAGTTGGGATTGAAAAGAGAGAGAGTAAAATTTAGGTTAGAGAACAAAAGAAAAGAAAAACAATTTATTGCAACCATGTTTGGACGAGGACGTTTTTAAGCAAGGTTTTGTGAATGCATTTTTAAAGATAAAAATGCCGGAAATTTAAATTTTCGAATATTTTTTAAAATTAAAAAAATTTTTTAAATAAAAGAAGAGATCAAAAAAAAAGAAAAAAATTTTCGTCAAAAAGTTATTATGGCTTTTAAATGATATTAAATGAAGGTACTTTTTCGTTATGGGACCAAACGCGCATTAAAAATGTTTAAAAATGACCATGAATATGGAAAAATAAATGTCAATCGAAAGAGACTGTCGAGCTGAGTCAAATGACACCAAAATTATGCAAATCTAAGACTGGAAATGGTCAACACAATTGGCCGGACTAAGCTAAATCTTGGGGTAGAAATGTGATTTGCGCCTTCAAAAAAGCTCATCGAGACAAACGAATGACATCAAAATCAACGCGATCTAAAAAATTTGGGCAAAGTAACGAAAAAGAGCCAATTAAATTTCAGCCCGGTTCTTGACACTTTCGGGCCTAAATTTCAGCCCAGTGTTGTAAACTGCAAATAATTTTGGCGACTCAGCTCAACGAGCTCTTCGAATGACATATATATTGCATAGGCGTTTTCATAACGAAAGAAAAAAATAAAAAAGATCGGACTTCCATACACAGCAACTTAACCTGCAACCAAGTCCCGTTTCAGTGGCACTGAAATAATTAAGTGTTTTTCTCTTTTTCTATTTCGCTCTATTTTTTCCGCGTGCTATTTCTCTGAAGATTTGATGTGACAACTTCGAGAAGCTTTATCTCGAAAAAATCTTAGTTTTTTTGAAATTTTGCTTAGTTTAAATAATAAATGAGTCTTATCTTTGTTTTAAAACCAAATTTATTGATTTTTAACATATTAAAAAAAAGTTATACATGGCTTAAGAACCCAATGTTAGAAAGTAAAAAATGAAAGGAAAAACTTATTTAAAAATGCATTTTAATTTAAAATGGCGTTAAATGCTCATTAAAATGATTAACATTTAATGTTAATCATTTTATATAATTCATATACACTACTAAAAAAGCTCACACACTGAAAGCCTAGCATTGGAATTTAAGCACTGAAACCTTAGTACCAAAGCCGCTCTGAAACTCTGGTTGCACCCTCTGCCTATTTTAAGTTGCTGTGCCATAGTAAGAAATTTTCCGATTTTTAAAATCCCCTTTAAATTCGGCTAATTGTCGAAAAATTTTTTTCTGATTATCGTAAAAAATGTCCAAAATTTAGAAAATTTTAGAGTCCGATCTCTGGTAATAAATTTAAAAAACAAAATTACCAATTGTTCTGGAGTTGGATCTGGTTCGCCATTAACAACTCCATTTTGTTCCAAATTTTGTTGTTGTTGTCCATTCATTTTTGATGAAAATAAATTTAAATTTTTTTTAAATAATTTTATCGGCTGGCTGAAAATTAAAAAAAAATTAAATTATAGATTAATAGCTTAAACAAAAATAGTAAATACTTTTATTATTAAACTTTAAATTTTTGTGGATATCCCCTCTCTAACAAGCACTCTTAAAACAACAACAAAAAAATATTTTGGGAAATATAACCTAAAATTTCTGTCACAATTAGTAACAGATTTAGATAGTTCTAAAAAAATCCTAAATTTTGATATTTACTATTTAAAATATTTTTGAAAGCATGATTGACTGCAACGAAAGTTCTTGATGGGTAACCCCCCCCCCTACCGCAGAGCTATGTATATTTAACAATAAGACAGCAGGGTAGAAAATAAAGAAAATTAACCTTTTCTACGAAATAAATGAAAATATTTCGACTATTTTACCCTATCCAGGGCATATTTTCTAACTCGTCTTAAAAAGTCGAAATCAAAAAGTTAATCAAAATGAAAAAATCCAAAGGTTTCGGGTCAACTCTTCCCCCCAAACTTTCAAAATTATTAAAAAAAGCAAATATAAAAATTTAAACTCGAAACATAATCAAGAGGCATTCCCTAGAAGGGTAAGGCCGAAAAGAATATTTCTATAAAGTCATGACTAGAAAAATATAATAGCGATTTTTCAAAAAAATTAGACAAGAGTAGGATCTTGAATGGATAAAGCTGACGAATTTAGTGAATCCGGTCAGCAGGAGTTAAAGTAAACTAAAATAGATTGCCTAAACAAAAGTTCAGAGAAATTTTAAAGACCAGAATTCCGAACCCTCAGAAAATTAATAGGCGAAAAATTTCTCAAAATTAACAAGATTAAATAAAGAAATTTGGAAAAACCGCAAAAACAACAAGATTAAATAAACCTATAGAAAACATGCTATAAAAATAGGCAAGGTTAGAAACACTTCAAAAACGGGTGACAAAGCTTCGCCGGTGAACGCCCAAATTACAGTAAAAGAACAATTGCTGACCACAAGCTAGAGCTTCACAGGTTGCAGCAGAAAAGGAACTAAAATTAGATTTAAAAATCGAATAAGTTTAAAGACAGGAACAGAATCTTCCTTAACTTTAGACCCAAAATCTAATACCAGTAACCCAACGTTCTCCCCAAAAAAGGCTGTGATGAGTGGCAACAGCTAAAGAACTGGAAGGATATAAACCTTGTCAAAAACAGGACCGCGGATCGAAAACACTTAAAACAGTTGATAGGACCAGCAGAAATTGTAACCGTGGCCAAACTCATGTCAGGAAACTATAAGTCCAGGCTAGGCCTGCTTTACTGGGACAGGAAGCTCGCCCAGGAAGCATTCGCTTCATATCCCTGAATCAAGACATGTTCTATGTAAGCCAAGTAAGAAAGTTCAGGAAGCTCCAGGCTATTATACTAAAAACAGAGATAAGGATTAACCCAGAACTTCAGTAGACCAACAATTATTTTGTCAGAATCTTGGTACCAAAAATCGAGCTCAACCAGTATCCATTAACTGAGTTTAAGTCTACTTGAGTTCTGGACTAACACCTATCCCATTTTTATAATACAGGCCTTGAGCAATACTAGGAATTTCTTACTCTGCTCGCACATAACACGTCATGCCAGGTAGAAATCAAATGAGCATAGGACTCAAGGACCAGGGAGAGCAGGAAGCTAGCCCAGGAAGCCCCCACCCTAGAATCAAGAAAAAATCAAAATCAAATAAACAAACCTTGTAAACCTTGTATGGACTTTAAATAATCCAAGTCATTTGATCCAAGTCTTCAAAGCTCCTTTTCTGCAATTTGGGCGTCTACGGCGAATCTTTGTCAACCATTTTTACGTTCGGCAACATTAAGACATTCAAGTATAATTTTAAAAAAGTTAAAACAAAGAAAATATTTAAATTAGAATGAAATTTGGGGGAAAATAATAAAAGAGGGAATGTTAGTTGATTAAAATCGAAGAAATGTTCGAAAAAATAATTCTAGAATCTCAAAACACGCTACAGTATTTGTTCGAGAAGTACCGTAAATATTTTAAACAAAAATAGTTCGCAGAGATGGGGCAAAAGAAAAAATAGTGGAGAGAAAGAAAGAGAGTAAAGAGAAACATAACAGTGCACTACGACAAAGGAGAGATTTACGGTACACCTCAATTGAGTCCGCACAATTGAGTCCCCACGATTGAGTCCGCACGATTGAGTCCCCACGATTGAGTCCCGGCACAATTGAGTCCCCACGATTGAGTCCGCACGACTGAGTCCCCCTTGTATATACCTCAATTGAGTCCCCGTGGATTTAATTATATTAGAAAACACGGACGAACACAGACAGACAAAACACGGACGAACACGGACAGACAAAACACGGACAGACAAAACACGGACGAACACAGACAGACAAAACACGGACGAACACAGACAGACAAAACTCGGACGAACTCGGAAAAAAACGATCCCTTTTCTTCTTATTTTCTTACGGCAAACATCATTAGAAAGAGTGGGAAGGAAAAATTGAACTTTCTAAGGAAGGAAAAAATGAAGGAAAAAAACGATTCCGCCCTTATTTGCGTAAAGGGCCGAAACTTTTTTGTGCTGCTACGCAGGGTATTTGGGGTGCAGCAGGGGTGCACAGGCACAGGTGGTCTGCCCGGCATTTATACTTTAAAAAATAGAAATTTTGGAAAAATCCCACATGTCGGATATGGAAATTTTAAACTTATTAAATCCACGGGGACTCAATTGAGGTATATACAAGGGGGCTCAATCGTGCGGACTCAATCGTGGGGACTCAATTGTGCCGGGACTCAATCGTGGGGACTCAATCGTGCGGACTCAATCGTGAGGACTCAATCGTGGGGACTCAATTGTGCCGGGACTCAATCGTGGGGACTCAATCGTGAGGACTCAATCGTGAGGACTCAATCGTGGGGACTCAATTGTGCCGGGACTCAATCGTGGGGACTCAATCGTGAGGACTCAATCGTGAGGACTCAATCGTGGGGACTCAATTGTGCCGGGACTCAATCGTGGGGACTCAATCGTGCGGACTCAATCGTGAGGACTCAATCGTGGGGACTCAATTGTGCCGGGACTCAATCGTGGGGACTCAATCGTGAGGACTCAATCGTGCGGACTCAGTTGAACTGCTCCCAGAGCTTCAAAAAACAAACAAAAAAATGATTCAATTTATTCAATAAAAATTTTAAAGATTGAAAAAATAGTCCCTCTTTTTTGGAAATTAGAGTCAAAAATACCATTTGAACAATACGCTGACAAATGGGATATTTTGTCGTATATTTAGTTTCTGGTTATTTTGGGATTTGTAGCCAACAAGATTTTAGATAGTCTATTGGATAAACAGCCCCTTTTTTTGGTAGGAGAATGTTCAACCACAAAATTTTGTCGTTGGTTAAGTGGCTTAAACTCTAGCTTACAGAGAAAGGGTTTTAATGGGCAGTGAATTCTGACATGAAAAAACAAAAAAATTAAAAAAAATTTTTTTTTCTTTCAAAATAATCAAATTTCTATCTTCCTCTACTAGTTTTCCTCATAATAACGCCAAACAGACAAATCAAACATTGGCCACAAATTAAAGTTGTTAAAGCTAATGTCCACAAAGGTTCATGAAATTCTTTTGAAAATAAAATATTTAACAAAATAAATTTTTTATCCAATAAGGTATTTGTTGTAGAAGATGTTGCAGTTGTTGATTGATATAAAAGAGAAGAAAATGAAAGATCAGCTAGAAAAGAAAAAAATTCAAGAAAATTAAATTTTAAGGCTAGTCCGCAAAAAAATTGTCCGTGGAAAAAATCCGCAAAAAATTTCCGTAAAAAAATCCGCAGAAAAATTGTCCGCAAATGTGGCGTTTTAAAAATTTTTAATTACCCATCCCACTCTTATTCCTTTTAAAATTAATAAAAAAAATTTTCCAAACCTAAATTCTTCAAAATCAATCCAATTGATAAAATAATAGCAATAGGCATATAATATTGTAAAGCAGCAGTACAAGCATATGATGCGTAATTGGCTACCTTTAAATAAAAAAGAAATTTTTTGATCTGAAAAAAAGTCCGCAAAAAATGTCCGCAAAAATTTTGCAGAAAATGTCCGCAAGAAAAATCCGCAAAAAAGTCTATTTTTGCAGACAATTTTTGCGGACATTTTTTAAAAATTTCAAAAAACCTTTCTCTGTTTTTCCTCATCTTTTAAGTTTTTGAAGGAATATTCAATCAAAACTTTCTTAGGTTTATCCAAAAATGTTTGTAAACAAATTCGTGAAGCATAAATTCTTGCAAATAAAGTTGTAAATAAAGCCAAGAGACGAAGAGATTTTAATTGTTCATGAGTGATACTGAAAAAATGAAATAATAATAGGTAATTTAATCCGTAACAAAGTTCTTAATGTACAGGCCAAGGAGGAAGCGTATCTGGTAATAGTCGGTTTCGTACCCCCCCCCTCCTTTTTCCTTCCTAAAAGTATTAAAAAATGGTCAGTGAGTCTTAAGTTATAGAACTCGTCGAGCTGTGTCGAATGACACCAAAATCAACCCCTGGTCTTAACTTTGGGCCGAGATACAGACCCCCGAAATTCGAAAAATAAAAGGTCAGTGAGTCTTAAGTTATAGAACTTAAGACTCACTGACCGAAACCTTAGCTAGTTTCGAATTAAGTTTTTTATGGAAAAAAATTTTTTACAAAAAAATATTTATACCCTTACAAATGAGATTCCTTCCCCCCCCCCCTAAAGGGGAATCAGTCCTAAGTCTGACTGACCATTTTTTAATACTTTTAGGAAGGAAAAAGGAGGGGGGTACGAAACCGACTATTACCGCGTATCTTTTTGAGTTAGAAAAAGAAACAAAAGAAACAGCAAAATAACATAAGGTGAAGCAAGGGATGTTTCATTTCCTTCCCCCCCCCCTAAAGGGAAAACATGAAGAGGTTCATCCCAAGAATGAAAAAAGGAAGTTCTCCCCCTTTTTAGAACGATAACGCAAGTAACTAAAAAGCCCCCCTAAGAAGAACTCCTCTTCCATCATTGGGAGTAACCCTATTTTTCACCATTCCTGGAAGAAATCGAAACCGGAAAGAATTGCTCCCGTCGGAAAGACCCTCCTACACCCTCTCCTTAGCTAGTTTCGAATTAAGTTTTTTATGGAAAAAAATTTTTTACAAAAAAATATTTATACCCTTACAAATGAGATTCCAAAATTTGTTCAACAATTGGACGTAAGAATAGAAGCAAAACTCCAACAGGTGCCAAAAAGGAAAAATGAAGCACACAACTTTAGAGAAATTTTAAATAATAAAAATTTTAAAAATTCAAAAAATAAACCTCACAAAAATATTTTTAAATCCTCTTTCCTTTTCCTCCTCTTCTTCAAAAAAATCAAAATATAGAGACGTATATTGTAGCAAAGGAAAGAAAAAAGCGCTCAAAATTATTGAAAAAATTAAAGCCAAACAGACTAGAAATAATAAAGGAGAGCGTGAACTTGAAGAAAATAAAGGTTGAAAGCCATGTTCTTGCAAAAAATCATTTAAAGAATTGATAAAGTTGAGATAACCTTAAGGAAAAAATTTTTGTGAATTAAATGACATTTGGTCCCATAATTAAAAAATAGAAGAGGTCGGCTTTTTGTCAATTTTTGGAATTAATCTCATGGGATCCCGTCACATTCTAACGTTGCTAACAAAGCTAATAAACTAGGGATGGGTCAAGGTGGTCGGATTTCAACCCCAATATTTTTCAACTATGGGACCAAATGTCACTTAATTGCACTAAAATCTACAAACACCTTAAATCTAAAAAACCTTTAGAAATTTCAATATCCAAAAATTGATCAGCGAAAGCATTGAAAAGTAAAGATCCCAAAACGAATAAGCCAGTTGCACAAATGAGTGTATTTCTTTCAGGGAATAATTCAGCTAGAGAAACTTTTCCAAAAGCAATATTTAATAAAATATGTATTTGCAAAATTAGAGCACAAAAAGTCCAAATCATTGAAGCATTTAAATCTGAGAAATTTTTTTTGATTAAAAAAGTTTTGGGACAAAATTTCATCCATGGGACGAAATGTCGCTGAAGGGACAATCCTTTGGGCAAATGTCACAAATGGGACGAAATACTACAAGATGCAAGTTTACCCAAGGGGACGCTAATAAAACCAAAGAGGCGAAATGTCACACAGAGGATGAAGTTTTGGGATTAAATGTCTCGACCCCGACATCACCCTTCTAAAATTCCCAAAATTTCAACAAACCTTTATTCTCTGGAAATACCAAATTGTACAAATTACTCAAAACGAAAACAAACAAAGCAAAACAGCTATAATTAAAAGTCCAAATAAGTGAATCAAAAAATGGAACACCTTCTAAAGCATTCAAGTTTAATGGAAGACGAATGAGACGATCCATCTGTTCTTCTCCCATTTTTTCCGCTTGAGATTTATTACTGGCAGTCTTCTGACTAGAAAATAAAATTTGGAAAAATGTTAAATTATTTGAAAATCCACAAAAGTCACCAACAAAATTTTAGAAAATTACTAATTGTCTAACACGTCTAAACCCTCTTAAGGAATTAGGCGTGTTTTTGTTCCCGCAAAAAAAAACTTGCAGCTAAAAATTGCGGACGCACAAGCCCAAAGAAGGCTTAACCGTCAAGAACGACTAACCCCTCCCCAATATTAAAAAATTTCTAACCTTGTACTTGCTCCACGCCTTTTACTACTACTCCCTCCTTGATTATTACCCTTCTGTTGCTTTACTTGTTTGTGTTTGACCAATCTCAAAAACAATTATCCCTCAAGCAGATAATAGTACAAACTTGAAAAATTTCTAAAAATTTTTCAAAAAAATTCACAAACCCTTTAAACACAAAAATATCACATAGAGACAAACGTCCTTGAATTTTGCCAAATACACTAGCAGATAACAGTGTAAGGATTACATGAAAACCAAAAATAGCCATTTTCTATAGATAAATTTTCCTTTAAAAAATTTTTCCTTCCTTTAAAAATTTTCAAAAATTAAAAAAATTATATTAAAGAATCAAATGGTATTATACGACATTTGCGGACAAATTTTTTTAAAAATTTCTAGTTTGTAAATATTAGTCCGCAAGTACGTGTCCGCAAATGTCGTCAAACCAATAAATCTAAAAATTATTTTTTCACACATATTTTTATTTTCAGATTGTAGAGATAGTATGAGACTACAACAAAAATAAAATTAAAAAATAGAGCAATTAATATGTCCTAAAATCTGCAAAAAATTGAAATTCAACTCTGCTCTCCTTTAAAAAAACAATTTTAATCAAATAATTTAAATAAAAAATTATGGGTAAACGAGAAAGGCGATTAGAGTGAATATTTAACTTTACAAATTCAAAAGTTTCTTGTTCACAAAAAAATTACCCCCTTAAACCGCTCTCCAAAAAATTTTCGAAAAAATTTTTTTAATCGCCCTTAGTGTTGTCTCAATGAAAAATATCCTTTTTTTAACTAAAAAAACGAACCTTCGAAATAAATTAACTTTAAAAAAACCTCTCTCTCATCCAAAAATCATTTCTCATAGTCATCTTTTAAACTTCAAATATTTTCTTCTACCTTCTAAAAACAGCAACATTTTTCACCAATCCATTTACGCAAAGGATCCAAAGAAAATTCATTATTTTCCTTCCCTTGTTCAATAGCACTACATTCAACAAAAAGTGGACGTTCCTTCTTAATTAATAAAATGTAAAATGAAACAAAAACACTATACTCAAAGGATTTTTGAGGTTTTTTTCATGTTTTTTTGCAGATTATAAAATTCGTTCGAACCCATGACCCCAAAAATTTTCAGATTTCAAGACATCAAATGTCATGTGATCCCAAAATTTCATAATCAAGTGAGAGCTCATTTGATACCATCATCGAGGTGAATAGTAATAGCTCATTCTAACGAGCTTGCGTGCTATAACCCCTCACACACATAGGGGGAGTTGGGTTAAGAGTTCGAACCCGAGTGGGGGCAAATGAATATTTTCCCGTTAGATTTCACATTTTATTTTTTTAAGAAAAACCTTATTCTTGCCATCATTCAAGTTTTCCCATTTAAATTCCTGTCCATTATTTGTCAAAATTTTTTGTTGTTCAGCCAACGATAAATCTCCAGAACCTTCAGTAAGCGAAAGAGCAGCTTCACGAGAAATATTAATTAAACCAAATTCTTGTTCAATTAATTTCTCAATTAACTTAAAAAAGAAAAATTTTAATCAAAAAAATTAAAAATTTTAAAAGGCAAGAGTAAAAACGACTAAACGGCAAGAGATAACCACGGACCCCCACGAAACATCAACAAAAGAGCCCCATAATTTTTTAAGTATTAAAAATTAAAAAATGAACCTGTCCAGCCTTAGCATGAGCCAAATCCTGTTTGTTACAAACCACCAAAACCGGAATCTTTGTATTTTTAGTTTCATAAAGAACATCATAAAGATACTCGGCAACGTCCTTAAATAATTTATCAAAAATTAAAAAAAAATTCAATAAAACCTTTTTCGAAAAAGTAGCGCTATCAACCACAAAAATAACACAACAAACCGAATTAATTTGCTAGAAAATTTTTTAATTTAAAAAAAATTAATTTTTAAAAGAACCTCATTAAACCATTTATTAAACAAAGCCTTTCGAAGGGTTTCAGCACCTGGATAATCTACCAAAATGAAAGGTTTGTCCAATCCTTCTTTGCAAAGATAGTCAGAATAAATGTTTTCTTGAACAGAAGAAACTGTAGACCATTCATTTTCTGTTTAAAAATAAAAGTAAAAAGCGAGTTCGAACCATAAACCCCAAATTATAAATGATCGAAGTTTATGGAACCCCACAACTTATTAAAAAATATATACATGGTTTAAAGCACTCGATTAGGTATTAAAAATATTTTAAAACCCAAAATCTATAAAATTACAAAATAATCTCCCGTGGCGGGTTCGAACCCTGGACCTCCAATCGTAATGATTCGAAGTCATGGATTCGAAGTCCTCTCCGTAAATTACAAAGCAAGACGTATAAAATGGACGTAAAAAACGGATGAGTACTAAAACTAAAAAATATCAATTGACTAAAAAATACTTTGACTAAAAAATCGGTACACGACGAATAGGCGCGGCAATAGGCGCCGACGAATAGGCGCGGCCGAATAGGCGCCGAGACAAATAGGCGCGAGACGAATAGGCGCGGGACGAATAGGCGCCCCAAGTTATTTTTTCTAGAAATTTTTTTCTGAGATTTTGTTCTGATGTTCTGATTTCTTGTTCTGATTTTTTTATTTTTCTCCAACTTCTAAATTCCTCAAAATTTTCGCATGCGGCGCTAAGAGTAGAGTATTTAAATACCAATTTTCCATCAAGGAATATATGAAGAATCAAGGAATATATGAAGCTCAGAAAATATCGGTTCAGTATCTTCCAATAATTTATTTTTTACTGAGCCTTACTTTTCACGGCTCTTCCAATAAATCCAATTGAGCCTATAGCTCTTCAAATTATTTTTTTAACTTTTTCTTTACTACCCCGCCGTTGGGTGTGGCACCAACTGTAAAATACTTTCCTCTTCTTAAGGAAACCTATTTCACCTTCCTATTCTTTAATAGGGAATTAAAATATATCTCAGAATTAATTATTCCCTCAGAATAATTAACCTAGATAAAACAAATAAAAAACACAATAACACAACTAAAAATCTTTATCTTCAACTAAATAAAATATTCACACAGAATATTATAAAAAATGAATATCTCAAAAGACATTGAAAAAGTGAAATTTCTGCCTACTTTTTATAGGCAAAAATTTCTATAATAAAAATGATGCAATGTAAAGTACATTGCAAAAATATACAAAAAATTGTCAACAAAATGGAAAGTGACTCACTGAGTCACCACACAAAAATAAATAAAATTCCAAAAAATATAAAAATATCAAAAAATATTTAAAATCTTTAAATCTTCAATTTCGTCATCGACAGTTTTGCTTGTTGTTTTGTCATTTTTTATAAAGTCTCTATCCTTATTAAAAAGTCAATAAAAATTAAAAGGGTTTATCACATTATGACCCCAGACGTCTTCATATATTCCTTGATGGAAAATTGGTATTTAAATACTCTACTCTTAGCGCCGCATGCGAAAATTTTGAGGAATTTAGAAGTTGGAGAAAAATAAAAAAATCAGAACAAGAAATCAGAACATCAGAACAAAATCTCAGAAAAAAATTTCTAGAAAAAATAACTTGGGGCGCCTATTCGTCCCGCGCCTATTCGTCTCGCGCCTATTTGTCTCGGCGCCTATTCGGCCGCGCCTATTCGGCCGCGCCTATTCGTCGTGTACCGATTTTTTAGTCAAAGTATTTTTTTAGTCAATTGATATTTTTTAGTTTTAGTACTCATCCGTTTTTTTATGTCCATTTTATACGTCTTGCTTTGTAATTTACGGAGAGGACTTCGAATCCATGACTTCGAATCCATGACTTTGAATCTAGATCAATGACCATTTTGGATGAGTATTTATAGGGGACATTAACAGGTCAAGATTGTGGTAGACAAGTGAATAACAAATAATAATATAAGGGTCGGGAATTGTGATAAACTCTGATAACGGTCGGGATTCCTTTTAATATAGGAAAAGGTCAAAATATATGTGCCTGTGAATGCACGTGAATACATCATTTATTTATAGTTTGTTTATTTGGTTTTGAGGGATGCAGCACTTTTCTCTTTTTTTAAATACCTAATATAACACTCTTTTTAATAAACTCTCTATTTATCTATATACCCCTGAAGGGGTTTAAATTTTCAGTTTCGAGTGTATCAGAATTTAAATTTCTACTTTAACTAAATTTCTTTATTAAAAAAAGGGATAGTATTCAAATAATTGTTTTGCATAATATTAATTATTTTATTTAAATTAAATAACGGAAATGTTTACTTTTAAAAAATTACATAATTTAATAATTTTTAAATTAAATAAAAATAAGCAAATAATTGCTGTGAAAAACGTGGGCATTTATTTAACAAAAATATTTTTTCATAATCTTTTTATTTAATTAATTGATGTCATTTTATTTAAATTAACTTTTAAAAATTAAACAATTATTTTACTTTAAAAATATTATTTAATTAATTTATAACTGTTTGTTTGGAGTATTTAATGAAAATAAAAAAATTCTAGAGATTACATATTCATAATTTTGTAACAGAAAAAATTAAGCAATTTTGAAAATCGAATTCTAAAAAATATTTTAAAATTTAATTTTTTCCGAAAATTTCTAAAATATTTATTTCTAAATATTAATTTAAATTTTAAAAAAATGAACAAAAGTGAGGTAACTTTAAAAAGCATTTTATTTATTTTTATACGTTTAAGTCAGAGTTATTATTGTTTTATTTCTCAAAAAATTCTCAAATTTAAGACTATCATAATTTTTTTCAATTTCGGTTAGGACTAACCAGAGACTTTTTCTGTTAAGATTTTTTTAATAAAATTTAAATTTGAAAAATTCATTTAAAGATATACTACAAAAATGGCTTCAGTTGGCCTCTTTTATTTAGTACAATTCCAATTATTATTATTTCAATTCCTGGTATTTTAACCAATATTGTTCTTATTTGTGTTACAATTAAAAATAAGTAAATAAATAAAAATATATTTTTTAAATAAATTTTAAATAAAATTTTTCTTCAAATTTAAAAATGAAATTAAAATATAATTAAAAAAATTTTTTTTTCTATTTTTGATGCTTGAGACTATTTAATAATAATATGTATTTCTGACTAGGATTGTTGGTTATTGGGAAATCTTCGGATATCCTAACCAACATTTTCTGGATATCCCAGACATTTATCGGATCATTATCGGACCTCCCCCTCCTAAATTTGCTGCCAAAATTTGTAAGTAACTTAAAACGAAATAAATTTAAATAATAAAAGAAAATGAATTTCATTTTCTAAATAAGAAGAAAACAAAATTAACAAAATTATTCTATTAATTTAAATTAAATTTATGCAGATTACTACAAATAAATGATAAATAGATAAATTAATAAATAGTTTTTAAAATTTTAGAGCTTTACACGGAACAACAAATTTCCTTCTAGCACAATTAGCATTTTATGAAATAATTCACGAGACTAGTTATTTTGTTGTTCTTTATTGTAATTTAATTGGACTAAATTCTTTAACTTATTCAAAAGCCTCCCGTTTATTTTCTGTTCCTTTATTTACAGTTTTTGGAATTTCCCCTTTAATGGCATTTACAGGGATTGACAGATTACTTTATGTTATATTCCCTATATCTTTGTAAGTTTATTGTGAAATATGGAAATATTTATTAAAAAAATATTTTTTAAAAGTTTTAGGTAGAATTTCTTTAATTTAACCCCCCAATTTTATTTTTTTTTGTGGTTTCTTTCAACTTTCGAATTATAGAATAAACTAAATAAATAGAACAATTTTAAAAAATTTTCTTTTATTTCAAAAATATTCAAAGAAATGACAATCTTCCCAATAAATTTCCTAATAACCCAAATTATTTTTAAATTTAATAGTCCAAAGAAGGTCAATCCAACAATTTATTTGGGTGTTTATACTTTTATTTGTGTTATTTATTGTGGATTAATGACTGCTGGATTGATTTGGTTTAATAATGTTAATCCTGATTTGGTGGTATCTGCTTTACTTAGTGACGTTTTAACAGTTGAGAGTTTTAAAAATAATATAATTGGACCTCAACACATTTTCGACCATGGAGTCGAAAAATCCCACCTTATAATGAGAGATACCCTAACTTCACTTAAGATGCACTTAATTTGGGGACGTGACAGCTCTCCCCACTAAGGTTAACGGTTCCTGAGAAATCTCCGGATATCTGAAACTGATAGTCCAGATACCCTGACTTTTTTCGATTCCGAATACGCCAACCCTATTCTCCACCCAATGGTCAACCAACATCCAGTATTAGGTTCATCTTAAGCCTTTTCTAGTCAATATATTCTTTATTTAATAGGGATATGTTGGCACAACTTTATATTACAATATAAGCTTTATTTTAAATAATACTACAATAGCTTTGTATATTGCTGTTGGTATTATTGTTAAAATGAGGAAAAGTAATTTTTTTTAAATTTATTTATAAAAATTTATTTATTTATTAGCCTCAATTCAACAAAAAAATCGTCGATTAATTCGTGCATTAATTATTATTGTTATATTTAATGTTGGAGGGTTTTATATCGTTAGAATCTTTAAATATTTTATATTATCTTATAAACTTTCTGAAATGAATAGTTTATTTATTCGAAAGGCTGTCTGTACTTTATTGTATGTAAGCATTACAGCAAATGCTCCTGTTCTCTATTTTATAAGGTATGTGTAAGGAAATGGAAGGTTCAAACAACCAAAATGTTTGGGGTCAAAAAAAAGAAAATCCAAAAATCAAGAGATCCAAACGACGTCCGTAAAAAGCTTAATCGGGGAATTAATATCTATAAAGGTAACTTATCACCTTCTTAGCTCAATTTTTGCTTATCTAAAATGATGGGCGATGCATCAAGCAATAGCTGTCAGGAAGTCACAGATGTTCGGTTCCCAAACTTTTTAATTATTTTTAATCTATTTGTACTAATATATTGCATAACAAACTCACTTATAAAAACAAAATTAGAGTTAAAATATTTCTCATTATTTATTAATTTCAGCAAAGAATACAAAGCATCGTTTCGACGCTTTTTTGGACTTTCAACGAATCAGACCTCACCAATTATAATTATCAATAAACTTCCACTAAAGAACAATTTTGTATCAAATAACCAGGAGCTAACATTAAAATATAATTAATTAAGCACTTACAATTAACCATTGTTTTCAAATAATTTTAACAAAAAAATTATTAAAATGAAAATTTTTAAAAAAATATCAAAGTGATTTAATTTTAAATTCCCCCCCCCTCCTCCTCCCTTTTTTCTCAATTATTTAAAAATCCATTTCCGATGTCGTCTTTTTATTTTGTGCCTCATACCAACTTTTACGAATTGTACGCTTTATTTCATCATCCCCTTCATCATACATTTGTTTCATCATATTCATTAAACTAGCTTGAGGGTCCTCGTCTTTGTCGAATTTTGGAGTTCTTTTTAAAAGAAAAAATTTAAATCTTTATTTAATTTTGGGAGTTTTTTCCAATTCTTTCACCCCCCCCCCCATTAAATTTCTAAAAATTTTTAACTTTTGTTCCTTCTTGTCAATTTTAAGCAAAGATCCCCAACTTTCATGTTCTCTAACTTTCTTTAACATAACAAGCAATTGATCCCCACTTTTTTGTTTAAAATAACACTTTCCTGGATCAACAGCTAAATTAAAATTAAAAATATTTTTTGTAAAATATTTAAACAAAAACCTTTAGACAATCCACGCACATTTATTTCATAATCCGTCCCTTTAACATCAGTACAGAAAATGTCAAAAGAACTGAAAATAAATAAATTTATATATAAAAAACACTTCTAAATAGGGTCGTTGACTGATCAGGATACGAAAAAAAGTTCGGATATCGGTTCCTGAATATCTGAAAATCTCTCGGGGTCGCAAACTCTTTTTATGAATTTTCTAAAAAATATTCTAAATGTGTCCTACTCATCGAAAAGAAAATTCCATCAACATTAAATTCTACAAAAATAACATCCCTTAGTTCAAAATCAAGTGGTTAAAAAATTAAAATGAATTTTATTCTCTCTTAACTTCAATTAAATCTCAAATAAATTAAACAAACTTCTCATTAAATTTTTCTTTAATTGCTGTAACCGGTGTAGAGGAAATACCAGTGATTGAATAATAAATTTTAACAAATTTGTCACTTTCATCAAATCCTTAAAAATAAATAAAAATAAAAAAATATAAAAACAAATAACCATAAGTTGTTAATTTTTTGTAAGGACGAGCAGCAACTCCAATTGTTTTAGGCGCATCAGAGGTTATTAGATCACGACGATTTAACTATAAAAATTAAAAATATTTAATTTTTATTATTATAAAATATTTTCATTATCACTACACGGATGGTATTTTTTAAAAATTTTGTTGATATGTAGCTCGGAAAACGTTCATTGTCAGACACATAATCAGGAGGAATTAGTGGGGTTAAAAAACGATTACACCCCACAAAGAATTCAATGGCTACATGCCTGACAAAATTATGTATGTCGATCCAAAAAATTTTGAGTAGTTTTTTTTTAATTTTACCAAAAATTATAAAATTAAAAAAAAACCTCATCCAAATTAGCCAACCATTTTTTCAATAGCTCATCCAAAAACAACTGGACATTGCTTCGTTTCGCCTGCTTTCGCAAAGCTTGTAACTCATCAATATCGTTTTTTAAATCAGAGGCAGAAATTGGCATTTTAACTAAAAAAATCTTCCAAAAAATTTAAAAAATAGAAATAAATATTTAATTTATAATTTAAAAATAAAATAGCTAAAAATCTTTTAAAATTAAAAATATTTATCTGAAGCAAATAAAAATGAAAAATAGATAAGGAAAGACACTCAACATGGCTATTCAAAAAATAAAACCAAAAATTAAAAGTAATTTTTGTCTTTCCCCGGCACTTTAAAATAAAATCGATGAGGTAAAAAATCTATAAAAGGCAAAAAAATAAATTTAAAGGCAAGATTTAATTGTAAAAATGATTCAGATGCAATTATAATATTTCTTATAGTTTCCATAAACATAGAAAACTAAAGTAAAATGAACCATTTCGGAAAAATTGTAAACCTTTCTAGACATATTTTGCCAATTAAAAAGATTAATGAAAGAATATAATGTCAAATAAAAAAATTAACAGGACTTAGGAAAAGTGAATTAAAAAATATAGAATTCTAGCGTGTCTTTTAATTTTAATAGTTTTTAAAAGTCAACATATCTTTTTTAGCAATCCATTAATTCCCCATTTTACCGTCAAACAAGAAAATCATTTTGTACCCATTCAATAACTGTATCATCTGGCTGAGATATTGAACTTCGCTTAATTTGTGGAAATTTCATTTCTGAAGCTACTAATCTTAAATGCATTTTTCCAACATGAACAACCCAACGATCTTCTTTACTAGAACTTTCAGTATTCATTGAATCGGGTTGTAAATAGCGATGAATTTCTATATCAGCTCTGAAATTAGAAAGAGTTCAAAAACATTTTTTCACAAGAATTTAATTTAAATAACCTGTTTCCAATTAAAACTTCGTCACTCGAAAATTTAATTCCAGTCGTGTCAATTTCAATTTTTGGAGTACTTTTTTGAACAATTCCTTCCTCGTGTACAAGTTTTATAATAACGTCTTTTATATAGAATTTATCGCCAGTTTCATCATCCACAACTGTTATTTGCATTTTCTTGTCTGTTGAATTCTCCACATCTAAATAAATAAGGTTTAAAAAAGATTTAAAAAAAAGGAACCTGAAGCAGGTGTTCCACAAATTGCAAATGTAGAACCGCTGTCATTTGTTAATAATCCCTAGAAATTAAAATGTTAAACTGGAATACAAAATACGGAAAAAGGTCGATAAAATTTTGCGGCAAAAAATATAGAATTGAAACACAGAACAAAATGTTTAAAAATGAATTAAACAAGTAAATAAAATTTCCAAGACAAAAACATAAAGGATAACAATATCGAAACAAACCCAAAAATGTTTAAAAAATTACCAAACCTTTAAACTATACGAAGCTTCGTGAAAAGCAAGTCTCGCAATTCCGTGCTCAACAATAGAAGTGTTAATACTGTCCATTTTTCTATTAAAATTTTAATTAAAAAAAGAACGAATAAGAACAAATAAATAGGTATTATATTGAAAAAATTAACAATTTTAGAACCTTTAATAGAGAATAAGATTTTAATTAAAAATAATTTATATCCAAATTTATAAAAAAAACTTTAATTTATTTTTGCCTCGAATTCTTCATTTAATTGTCTCTGCATTCTTTCATCAATTCTAGATTTATCCAAATATTCAAACTTTTTATCCTTCCTCAAATATTTACTCTCTACAAAATAACCACACGTACCAACAACACAGGCAATTGGAAAAACAATCCATCGAACGACTGTAGCCCCTAAAAATAATTTTTAATAATTGAAAAATTTTTTAGAGTTAACCTGGACCAAAATAACGAGAAGTTAATTGTAATAATTGTCCTAACATTTAAGTAATAATTTGGGAAAACTAAAAAATAAAAAAAAGAATAAGGCACTTTATGGCGCGACTGGTCTGGCGCAAGGCAAAATTTACAAAATATAGCGCAACAAAATTTACGTCAATAATTTGCGAAAATTTAAAACAATGCATGTCAAAATATAAAATAGGTAAAGGCTAGAACCAAAAATATGTCAAACATATTTAAAATTTTATTTTATATAAAATTTAATAAAAAAAATAACAAAAAACAATTTAGAAGACCAACCCTATTTAAAAAGAAATGAAAAATAAATTTTATCAAATTCTCTAGAAATTTGACAGATTTTTTTAACCTCATCAAAGTCCCAAAAAATTATTTTTAAAAGAAAAACCTGTTAGTCTTCTAATTTTTAAAAAACAAAACAAAAAAAAATCAATTAGAATTCAAATAAACAAACAAAATAGCCGCAGATATTCTCGAACACACTTCCAATTGTTCAACTTGATGATGCCATTCAAAACTTCCCCAAACTTTGCTTTGAAATATTTGTTCCAAATTAGAAGCATTTACAGCTTCTTCAATACTCAAATAATTTTCAATTGCCGAAATTGTTAAAATTAAACTTTTTAGAGATTCACATCCATAATTAATTGCACAAAGTGAAGGAAATTTATAAAAAGACAAAAATTGTTTTAAATTTTGTTTGCAATTTTTTGAAATTTTTGGAGGCTCAAAAAATTCTGTTGTTTGTTGTAAATTTAATTTTAATTTAAAATTTATCCAATTAATTATTGGCAACCATTGTTTTTGTTGTTGATCAAATAATGATGTTTGGGAATTGGAAAAATAAAGTAAAGTGTCCGTGTCTAAATAACCAATTAATTTTTCTATCAGAGAATCACTAGTTTCTCCATGAGGATTGTCTAGAGCTTTAAATTTAAAAAATTTTTGGAAAATTTAAAACGTATATACCAATTATAGTAAAAGATTAATTGAGGAAAACAAACAAAAAAAGAAAAAAGTATACTTGTTCTACATTAACCAATTCATTAAAATTTATTATTGGAAGCTTTCTAGTTTTCGATAGTTTCAGTCTTTTATTAAGGACAAAACTAGACACCCAAAAAAATGAAAAAAAAAGTTCTAATAAACCCACAAAAGCAAAAGATTTTTAAGGGGTCTCTACAAAAACTAATAAAACTCAATATTTAAATCAAAAAACTACTCAACAGTAAAAGCCAATCCTAAAAATTAGTTTCCAAAATTAAACAAAAAATTTTTAATCAAAAAATAAACCTGTAAAATGCATACTTCCAAAACCTTCCTTGTTTTTTAAATTCCATTCATTTGAAATTAATAAAGCCAAAAGTTCAGATTTAATTAAAAGAATATTCCCAGCAGGACTTTTTAAATAATTATTGTCTAATTTTATTACAAAATTGTTGTCATCATTTTTATCAACAAAAGCTTCTTTAAATTTTGGATTTAAATTTGTTGAAGAAAAAGGAAAACAAGTGGATAAACAACGCCTTGAAATTGACTAAAATTATAAAAAAATTAAAATTTAATTTTAAATTAACCTGAATAACTCGAAATGAAAGCATTTGATAAAAATAACAATATTTCAAAAGAAAAAAATTTGTCAACTTTTTAAAAAGAATTTCTGGACAATTATTAAAATGTCGAATAAAAATACATTTAAATCCTCTAAAATATCAAAAATCGGAAAGCATGAGGAAATCGTAAACCGAAAATGAGGGAGACGCCCATAAAGGCGCAAGGCCAAAACGGCGCAAAATTTCGCTATTGTTAAGTGGCGATGTGAACAAAAAAAACAACAGAGGTCGTATTTGGACACAAAAACTAAATAAGAGAAATAACAAAACTAATCAGATCATATACTACTAGTAAGTTAACTATGAGAAATATGTAACTGCGGGATTTTCTACCATAGGGGCTTGAGCTCCCAAATTCAAGACGGACTGGGACAGTTCCGTGACGCCGATTCCGTGCCGGCGTTTCCGTGACTTCCCAGTTCCGTGACCTCCCAGTTCCGTGACCGTTGTAAAAGGGACGTTTCCGTGACTATTTTATTTTTTCTAACTTTTTCTATTTAAAATTTTTGAAATAGCTTTTTTTTCTTAGTAGAATGGCTCAAATTTTGACTAAACGTAACAAACAAAAAATCCCGCATAATGGTTTTCTTTATGTTTTCGAAAAACAAAGCAATGATGAGTCCAAACTTTATTGGAGATGTGAGTTCCAATCAAGCAAAGGGATCAATTGTAGGGGACGAATACACACAGATTTGGAGCACAATGTTTTTTGTTTGTAAAAGAAATTTTTGTTAAATTTTTAATATTTTTTGTTAAATTTTTTATTTTAAAGTATTTTAACCTTTTATCATGTTCTTTAGATCGTAGAAACTAAGGAAAACAAAGAAATCTGCGAGAAACTCCTGTTTTTCATTTAAATAATTAGTCACGGAAACGTCCCTTTTACAACGGTCACGGAACTGGAAGTCACGGAACTGGGAAGTCACGGAAACGCTGGCACGGAATCGGCGCCACGGAAAAATACCCCACCGAATTCAAGAAAGATCAGTAAAAAATATTTATTTTAACACCAACCTAACCAAATAACAATTAAAAAGTCAATAAATAATTTGCAAATTTTTCAAATTAAAGCAAGGCATGTCAAAATATAAATTATACTCCTCTATTCTTCCACTTCAAATTCCCTCATCATCGTCCAAGCGCAACTGTGCAGTCTCATAATTAGCCAATAAACGTTCACATTGTTGTAACTTGTGCTCCAATTGAGGAACAGATGAAGAACGAGCTTTCTCAAAGCTTATAGCATCCAGAAATTCCCTCTCGCGCAATTCCAAGTTGATAACGCGACGTTCCAAACGTTGCTTGTCACGTCTAAAAATATTAATTTTAAACACAAGAATTAAACAAAAAAACTTACACAACCATAGAATTCAGATGCTCTTGGAAAATATTGAAATCAGCTGGATTCTCTTTAGCAAATTTAATCACATTTTTGCGTTCAGCATCTTCCAAAGCATGGCATTTCTCAATTAAACGCATTTTCTCGTCCAATCGTATAGAGAGTTCGCTGTTAGCCATTTTGAAGACAGCTTAAAAGAATTTAAAAATTTATTTAAAAAAAAACAAAAGAAAAACAAACAAAGTGTTGGTCCTTGCAATTTATAACCATCACGAGAAATTGAATTACTCATCGAATTGGTGTAAGCAATCTTTGAAACTCGATTGTAGTCCTTTTGAAGTTGGGCATGTTTTTTGTGAAGCAAAGCCAAATCCTTTTCAACTCGGTCCTTACCATCAATGACCTTTAAAAAATTGTTTAAGAATTATTAGGTTAGAAAGGGTAATTGAGAAATAGAGAGGAGAAGGCCATAAGAAAACCATCCACCCCTATTTGACAATTCATCCCCAAAACTAGATATCTCATCAGATTGGGCACTGCCGCATTTTAAAAAGCGGAAAAAGGACAAAAACCTAACATAAAAGTGAAAGGAAGGATGAAGTGTTTAATGTGGAAGGCTGGAGACAGCTAAAAATAAGCCTCTTTACATAAACAAAATTCTTAAAACAATTCAAAACAACCTCAGCAAAAAGCGAATTCCCTTTAGCAGCAACAGGCATATCACCAGCAATTTGAGAATTCAATTGATGAACTTCAACTTCCAATTCTTGAATCTTTTCGCGAGAATTCTCCAAATCAGTTTGTTGACATTTAATGAGAGCACGCATTGATTCTTGATCCGTAGCTGCTTTAGTCAATTCGGCTTCCAATTGCTTTGCACGGTCATCCAAGTCAAAATTTGTAGTCAAAAGGCGGCTAACCTCAGCTTTCATACTCGCCTAAAAATTTTCTTTTTTAAACAGTTTAAACAACCAAAAACAAACAATTGTTGCCTTAAGTTCCTCCACTTTGTTCTCAGCCTCAAACAATGCCGTCTCATTCGCAACAGGATTTGGAAGAGATTTGTTCCTTTCCTCGAGCAATTGCTTTTGAACATTACAGAGCTTCTCAGTCAAAGAACGATTTTGCTGATTCAAAGCGGCAACCTCACTCTTAAAAAATAGGTTTGAACCTGACAGACCCCCTTCCTTCCTCAACAAGTCCTTTCCTATATATCTACAGAATGGTCAGGTTTTCCTTTCTTCCAACCCAATTTCTCTTCTCTATATCTTGCCTAAAAACAATCAAAACAATTTTATTCCCCCTTGGATGGAAGTAAGGAAGGAGGAAGAAGTCTAACTATTCTGCAAACATATAGGAAGAAATGAGGAGGAGGAAAGAATGGGGGCTGTCAGGTTCAATATCACCAAAAGTTATTCAATTTATTAAACAAAAGAAACGAGAACCTTTAAATTCTCATTATTGGTCAAAAGACGCTGACGATGTTCTTCAAGCTCGAAAATTTCTTGCTCGCGTTTTTCAAGCTGGCGGTCTCTCTTCTCCATCTCCACTTCATAGTCGCGACTGACTTGTTGATATTTACGATGTTCCCGTTCATAACTAAAAATTTAATCCAAATTTTAACAAAAACTCAAAAAAACAAACAGCGCTCGAAATTGCTCCAAGTCTGTTGCGAGTTTGGTGTTCTTCGATGCTTCACTTTTTAAAAGAGCTTTAAGTCGTTTAAATTCTTCTTTAATTTCTTCCGGATTAGACTCGTCAAATTCAGCAGAATCTTTTGTTGACATTATTTAAAAAATAAATTTAAAAAAAATTCCTAAAATTTTAAAACAAAAAAATTATTAAGGGAAAGAAGAAGAGATGAAATAACAAACATCTAAACTTATTAAATGAAGTTTTTTTTACTTTTCATGACCTTTTATAAAAGAATTACAAATCCCTATTGATTAAAGGGAATGAAGGGAAAATATGTGAAAATGAAAAAAGTTGACCTAAGAAAAGATTCAATAAATTTAAACGAGTAATTCGCGCAATAATTTTACTTGGTACGGCCCACTATGGTGCGGGACGTTTGTCGCAGCTGGTTTGGCGCGGGTCGGCTGGCGCAGAGCTGACAATTTTCTCGAATTTGCTAATTCTTCTTTAAATTATTTTAGAATAATCTTTTTAATTTTATTATGTTTACAAATACAGTATCAGAAGAATGTAAAGAAGATACTTCCAAATCACAAACAGCAGAAATTTTTGATCCTCTGTTTGGAATTCGAATTAGGTTTTTTTAATTATTTTTATTTTTTTCTTCAATTTTAAGTAATCCAAAATTAACACTTGAAACTTCCAACACATTCTTTTCTGGAATCCAAAAACTTCGACTTAGTCAACTCTCAACAAATCGACTTTTGTCTATGCAAAAAAATGAAAGTGAAGAAGGATGGGCAACAATGGCTGTAATGGTTGAACGTAGTGGGTGTAAAAGGAGTGGAAATGGAAATGAATATATTATTTGGAGAATGTCGGATCTCAAGGTTTTTTTATAATTAGAGATGTTTCTGAATTGGTAGGAGGTCTGAAACTCGCAAAAAATGTTTTTAGCTCAGCCTCAAATTTAAAAATTTTAAAGCTTTATTTCGATTTTTCGGACTTTTCCATATAACATCCCAATTATAATTGAATTGTCAATTTTAATAAATTAATTTTTAAGGATTTGAATGCTGTTTCTGTTAAGGTGAGCAATTTTTTTGGTATTTTTCTGATATCCTCCCTTACCACAGGTATCCCTTTTTCCGTTATTTCAACCTTTTCCAAATTTTTTTTGTAATTTTTATTTAGGTGCTGCTTTTCGGTGATTGTTTTCGACAATATTGGAAGTTACAACCGGGCAATACATTTTTCTTAAATAATCCTCAAGTATGTGAACCTTCTACAAATAACAACAACAATTCTAATCGACAAAATGAATGTATATGTTTGTCTAGTTTTTTAATCTTTTTATTCCTTAATTTTTAGTGACGCTAAAACTCTTCAAGCCTGGTCAATTAATTGAAGTTGGGTTTTGTCCAGATCTTGGAAGGTGTCAGGTTATTTAAGAATATTCTTATAAATTCTTTTTTTTATTTTTAGGGCCGAAAAGCATCTGATGGAGATCAATGTTCCAATTTTGTCAATATTTCTCGTTCACTTTATTGCCCCTTCCATATACAACAACGTGCTCGGCAGGTTGCTGCCAAACGCGGGACATTGAATCGTACTGCCAATTTACCTACAAAAGAGTATCGACTTCAGTCAAAAGGACAATCACCACAAAAAGAGCGACCACCTCCAGAGCTTGTTTTGATAAAACGTCGAAAATCTTTGGCTGAAGAAAAGGGCAAAAAGTAAGTAAATTTTTTGATTAATTCATTGCAATTGTCAAAATTGTTTTCAAATTTTTATTTTTTTATTATTTATTTGCCACTTGGGCGACATTACAAATTGAAAATATATGAATTGAAAAATAAATTAAAACAAGTTGAAAATTAAACTAAAACAAATATATATCAATAATTGAAACAACAAATTTCAATTATTAATTAAGATCTGATACTTTTATTTGACAGATTTATAATGCCAATGTCAGCAAGTAGAAGAGCATCCCTTCGAAACTCATCGTTAAATGACTCTATAACAAAAATTGATCCAGAGCTTGAAAAGCAAAACAGACAAATTGAAAAGCTTATTTCTGAAAATGTTTTCTTTTTTTACTTTAATTTTTTTTAAATTCCTTCTTTTTAAGCCTTTCCATCTTGGCTCCAAAAATCTTCGAATAATGAGACAAAGATTGTCCCAGCCTTCAAATAAAGAAAATATTGATCCAAAAGCAAATGCTGCAAAACCATCGGAGTCTGCCAGTAATCGTTCGCTTTCTTCAATGAGGGATTTTATTCAGACTCAAGTAAATAAAGTTGTATCTTTATTAATTGCCTTTAACTTGATATAGGCTTTTATGAAATTCTGATAAACTAATGCTTTGGTTTAGTGGGAAAATTCTTGGTTATGGTAGAAATGGGGATGGTTCGGTTCCCTTTGAGGGAAAATAATTTTTTCACGTTTTATCCTATCATATAATTTTTTCCTTCCTTATTCTAATCTTAAGTTGTTAATTTTTCTATTTTTAATTTTCTTTTTTTAGCAAAATTCAATTCATCATACAAATAGTTCACCAATTACCCGAGACAAACAACCAATTTTATTGGCGGATTCAAAAAATGTTTTGAATTCCAATGAATTAAATAAATTGGTATAAAGATTTTTTTGTTAAATAAATTTAATAATTTTTAAAGAAAAGAGCAGCAGAAATATTTAAAGCGGGAAATGGAGGAGCAAGTTATAATGGCGTTAAACGCCCTAAATGTATTGGAAATTTTGTGTTTTTAAATCAAAAATGTTTTATTTTTTAGTAGAGACAGCAGCCGAACAATCTTGTCAACAAAATAAGAAAAAAGGAGGGTCACTTTTGGGTGGCACTTTTACAGATGAACAATTAAATTCTTTGTTAAATAAAAAATCTAGTTATGAACATGAAGCTGATCAAGTTACATTTTTTATTTTAAAGAATATTTTTAAATTTTTCTTTTTTAAAGGAGCAATTAAACCGCCAAAATCTTTATTTTGATCGTCGTGAAGTTGAAGAACAAATTGAAACAAATGCTACTTCTTTAATGGAAATTCGTGGTTGTAAAGTGGTTACGTGTACACAAGTAACTTTAATTTAGAATATTTATTAATTGAACTTTAAATTGTAAGAAATTTTTGGATTTTCGGTCATAGAAGATTTTGCTTTGGAAATGATTTTGAAAATTTTCTGTTGTTTTTCGGAAAATTTGACGTGTTAATTTGTCCTAGCTAAATCACAAAAATTTTTAACTATCGTTTTTCTATAGGCCAAAACTTTATTTTTATCCTTTTTATCAAACAAACATCATTTTTTTCTAATTGTCGGTCCTTTCCTCACTAAAATTTTCCGTCTCTTTCAATAAAAACTTCTTTTAGTGTGATTATACCAGTGTTAATCAAAGTACTTATTGCAAACTTTCGGGACATCAAGTAAAGCGACATGTGGCTGATAAGAGATTTTTTAAATGTATGGACTGTAAACGTAGAATAACTTGTTATGAAAAAATGCCAATAAAGCCTTGTTTGGTAATTAATAAATTTTCGGAAAAAAATTCTTATTTTTTTTAGAATTGTAAATCAACCAAATATATTCGTGTAGCAATGTGTGATGAACGCAAAGTTCTTTTGGAACAAGAAAAATTAAAAATTAAGGAAGTTGAAAGAAATTTTTCAACAACTAGTGAAGCAACGGTTGATTTTGAATAATTAATTTATTTTAATTTTTTAACATTTTTAATTTATTTTGAATAAATTGTAATTTTTATAAGTTTTTAATTTCTGTTTGATTATTTATTCAAATATTTTTTTATTTTTATATTACTTCTTTAAATTTTAATTCTCTTTTAAGAAAATTTATTATATTTTATGATATCTTACAAGTTGTTCCAATTCAATCGAATTATTTTTTCAATTAGACTTCAGTCTAATCTTCCCAATAGGAATGCAAATTTGGCATCAAGTCCACAATCTTTTCGTAATTTAGGCAAACAGAATCAGCAGTCAATTGATCGTCGACAAATATTTGTAAAAATTTTAAATTTTTTTCTATGAGGGAACCTAGATTTATCATTTTTACTAAAAATTCTATTAATTTTCAGCAGCGTAGACCGCCAACTCTACTGAATGCAAATAAACGACTGAATGAAGCCCGACAGGTTTAAATATTTTTTTTTAATTTTAGAGCTAATTTAAGAAATGGATTAATTTAGCATTTACCAAAAAATTCATTTTTTAGCAGCCAAAGCCACCAAGGTTATCGTTTTGGAATACAGACAAACGACAACAATTGGAAGTTCAACAAATTGTAATTTTTTAAAATTTGATTTTTATTTTATAAAAACTCGAAAATTTTTTTTTTAATTTTTTCAGCAGGCAAAATCTAACAACAAATCTACTATTTATTTTAATGACCGAATGTTGGAGTTGACAATAGGCAATAGATCTGAAGAACCATTATTGAATATTGATGAATATAATTTGGTAAATATTTTAATTAGGTCCGAATTTAGGTTATATATGCAGGAAAGGGACATGAAAGAGGGGGGGGAGGGAATATATTAAAGGATATACTAATAAAAGTAATTTTCTAATTCTTGTTAAACTTTTTGGTAAAAATTGAGGCAATATTTAAATGAGAATTTAAATATTTTAATGAAATCACATTATCTCACCTCATTTTCCCTTCACTTACTTTTCTATTAAAATTTTCGACTATAACTTTTATTAAAAAAAGGAAATGCAAAAAATGCCTGGGAAATAATTCAATGTTTATTCTTTTAAGATGCCCTCAATTAGTGACGATCCTCATGAAAAATCTGTATTTAATAAAAAGAATGGATTTATTCATATGCCAGTTAAACAAGCTCGTTTACTTACTCAACGTATTTACAAATTATCAGAAATAAAATTTCAGATAGACAAATCTTGTAAGTTTTTTTAAAGAAAATTTGTTTAATTTTTGTTTTTAGTAACATTACTTTCAATGGATCGTTGGACAGAAACTCCATTAGAGAATGGATTATTACAACAATTATATACATATAAAATACCTGGAATGCTTTTTGGAAATTATCAGCAAACGTTTTATTTGAGTGTTTTGCAGTTTAAGGTTTTTTAAATTTTTTTGGCAAAATTTGAATGTTCAGGGAAACAGGGGCTTATTTAAATTAAATAAGGAAAGTATTCTTCACTTTTTTTATTTTTCCAGGCTCTTCGCCATTCAGAAGACAGCACATCAATCAACAAAAATTCAAAAGAATCAATGACGTTTGAGCAAGAATTAACTAAAAAACCATTTATTTATATTTCACAACATTCTCTAAAACCAAATATTTACCATCTTTGGGACCAAAATGTTTTTGTAATTGAAGTGCCAATTAAGAAGATTTTTGAATTGGCTTGTAAGATTGATGCACTTTTGTCGAGTTCAAATGAGGTTTTAAAGCATGAAAAGGCTGAACAAGCAAAAGAGAAATTGGGTAAAATTAGATTGAAATTTTGAATTTCTCTTAAAACAATTTTTTAGTTACTCCAAAACCCCGCTTTAATTTGAACAAAGAAGATCCAATCTCTTATTTTGCTACACCACTTGATACACCCCGTGTGGTTAAAGAAATCATTCATCATCCTTCAGCTGTTGATCAAAGGCTTGATAGGCCAAAAATGGAAAAAGAATTGGATAAAACACCAAAGACATTTTCTCAACAAATTAATCGTTCTATTCCGGTATTTTTTTAAAATTATTTAGAAAATATTTGTACAAGACATTTCCTTTAAAGCAACAAAATCTTGAACGAAATTATATCCGTCCAAACCAATCTGGCAACGCCAGCATTTTCTCAGAGAAATTAAAGGAGGCTATTACGGTTAGTTTAATTTATTATTTAATATTTTTTCGTTTTCCAGATTCGGAATGATATGGGTGGAAATATTCGAGACCGTTATAAGACACTTCCTTTGAATCAACAAAATCCTGAGCGAAATCATATCCGTCCAAAACAATTTCACAATGCTAGCTTTTTCTCAGATAAATTGAAGGAGGCTATTACGGTTATTTTAATTATTTAGTCAAAATATTCTCTTTTTTTATTTTTCAGATTAGGAATGCTATGGGTGGAAATATTCGAGACCGTTAATTGTTATTTTGATTTCTTCAGACAAAGTTGTTTTCTAGAAAATAAAAATTTTGTTTTAATTTGACATTGTTTTCCATTTACTGAATTTATTTTTTAAAAATCAACTTAAAAATGAGATGAAAAAGAGAGCACATAATGAAAAATAAACAAAAGTTTGTCACTTAGAATTAATGTCTAGTTAGTAAAAATACCACAATATCTGTGAAGGCACAAGACATTTTTTAATTGGAAAAATTGCAGTAAATACAAAAATAATTTTAAAAAATACAAAAGATAACTCTTGCAGCTTCCAACAACGATATTTTTACAATTCCAGATAATGTCCCCAGACCAAATCTTATATTTAACATTTTTAGATACTGCAATTTTTAGTAAGTAGAAATTAGCGGGAGAGAGAGGACAAAAATAAAATAGCAAAAGACGTTCTTTTAGAAAACGGAGAGGGGATTAACATAAACTTAATTAAAAAAATTTTATTTTCAACGTCTTTGTGCTACATCCAACCTTTTCTTGAAGGACATATTTTTAGGAATGAATGAGGTCGATTATTGAACAAAACAAACTATTACATACATTCCTCCAATATTTTTATTTGTCCATGTTTTTTACCATTTGTCAACAACGCAAATTGCAAAAATCAAATTCTCTGAATAATTCATTATCTGCATCTGTAATTTCTCGTTTTGATTTTGCACTAGAGAAGCGAGCATGTTCATTTGTAAATCTTTAAAATTTTAAATGTTTTAAAAAATGATTTTGATTAGGACAAAAGGATTGACTTTATCCTTAAAAATCGTCAAAACACCCCTTACGGAAATCTAAAGCACTTTTTTCCACATTTTCTAACATAGAAAATGTTTTTATATTTCCGACCAAACTTTTTAAAAATTAATCAAAACTCACTCCTCATCGAAATTAGAGACATCCTCAGGATGAGCAATACTTGGCACAAATTTAGGTCTAATTTGTTTACTCAATAATTTTTCCCATTCCCATTGAATATGCTACAAAAAAAATAAAAAAATATTTTTCTCTATTAAATTTTTAAAAATTACAAACCACAAAGAAGCGTTGCTTTTTAATTTCCTTTGCGTCTTCCTCACTAGCACCAAGTCTTTTTTCTGGTTTCTTTCGCATTAACTGAAAAAAAATTAAATTAATTTGAAATTTAAAAAACAATTTTTTACCCTTCGCATAATTGCAATAGATTCGATTGACAAAAATTGTGGATAGTGAACTTCATCATTAACAATTGAATCAAAAATTTCCTCTTCATCTGCTCCGGAGAATGGAGGCTAAAAAATTGATTAAAATTGTGGGAAGTCCAAAAATTCCATCTAATAAACTTTATCTAACCTCTCCAACAAGCATTTCAAAAATCAAAACTCCCAGACCCCACCAATCTATTGCTCGAGTATAGCTATTTTCAGTCAACACTTCAGGTGCTAAAAATTCAGGAGTACCACAGAAAGTAGAAGTTCGGTCAGTTGGACCCATTCCTTCTTTACAAAGACCAAAATCAGCCAACTAAACAAAATTAAAAGTTATTCTTTAATAATCCTATACCAAACCTTTACATAACCCTCTTTATCCAAAATTAAATTATCCAATTTTAAATCTCTATACACAATTTTATTTGTATGGAGAAATTCCTAAAAAATGAATTTAGCGATTTTAATTAATTTCCACACTTCTTACCAAACCAAGAAGAACACATGCAGCATAGAAACAAGCCCTTTCTTCAGTAAAAATATCATCATGAATATGCCTAGAATTTTTTAAATTAAAAATTTTTTTTTCTGTTAAATGATTACCTCATTAAATCACCTCCCATTGCATACTGAAAATGTGAATTTATTTAGAAAATAATTTTTTTGTAAAAATGACCTCCATAACAAAGAAAACATGTTCACGACTTTGGAAACCAGCAAATAAATTTACAAGGAATGGATGTTTACTTGAACTAGCAATTTCAAGAATTCTTTTTTCAACCATTAAAGACTCAACTTCATAACGAGCCAAAATATCTCCTTTCTTTAGAATTTTGATTGCATAATAATCACTGGTAGGTTTATATTGAGAAAGGATAACTTTTCCAAAATGTCCTAAAAATTAAAATAAAGATTATTTGAAAAGATAATTCCTAAAAACCTCTCCCCAAAACAGAAATTAAACGAAATTGGTCAATTGAAAGTGATTGTGGAGGTATTATTTCTAATTGTTTTGTATGGTCGCGAAGATTCAATGGAGTATAAGAATGTTTTTTGTTTTGATGATTTCCTCCAAATCTTTTTGTTGATTCTACTTCTGTAAAATAATATGAATGAAAGAATCTAAAAATTAAAGAGATGAAAGGAAAGAAAAATCTATTACAAGCACGTATAGATGCTTGTAATAGATTTCCATTACAAGCACGTAGACAGGTAAAATTTTCGGAAATAGGGAGGGATCATCCTCTAAAATGTTTAACATAAAAGTTTGGCACAAATGCGAAAAATTCAAGTCTCTGAGTCGGAGGCAAAATTTTAAAGAATTTTGGAGGACCTTTTATTAAAAAAAAGAAATACCTTTACTTGACGTCTCATTATCATTTGGTCCTATAGAAACGACTGGCTCAAATTGTTGAGCAGCAGAATTACTTTTATTAACCAAACGTCCCAAAACTGAAGGCCCTAATTGTTTGCGTGTATCTGCTTTTGTTTTCAATTCTTAAAATAATTTTTAATAAAAAATAATCAAAAATTAAAAAACCTTTAACCATAAAAATCTTTTTCTGTCGTTGTAAATTAGGTTTTCTACTAACTGTTGGATCCAAATAAAAATGTTCTAAAAAGAGAATCCCTTGTGGTTCAAGAAGAACGTGTTTGCCAGCGTTTTGGCTTTTGTCGATTAAATCACCTAAATTCCAATAATTTAAAACATAAAATTACAGTTAATAAAGTTTATTACGCGATGTATAATATGGCCAAATAAACGGAAAAATTTGAAAGTGAAAGGAACTGAGAGGAAAATTTTGTTAGAAATTATACTATACTACTACATTTAGCCAATTTCTATTACTAAAAATCTCAATATTTTATAAGGTTATTATTAATTTATAAATCAACAAAAAATAATTCAAAAAACAAACCAAGTTTAAGCACAGAAAATGCACACATTTGTCGTTTATCTTTATAAAATAATTCAATTTCCAATTCTTTAGCTCGATCCAATTCAATAGAAAAACTTTGGTCCCAACAACTTGGGCCCATCAATTTTGACTTTGTTGATGAAATTAATTTGTTGTCTATTCGAATAGAAGCATAAACTTCTTCTGCTTGGATCATTTTACTATTACTAAAAATTAAAATAAATTTATTCAAATAAATATTTAAAAATACCTCTGTTGTCGGAATAATTTCCCAATTGATTTGCTTTTCCCCACTTGAAGATCAATTTTGTTAAGCAAATCTTGGCAACCAATTAACCTTAAAAAGTTTGCAAAAATTCAGTTTTTTAATGAAATAAAAAAACCTTAATTCAAGTTTTCCACTAACAGCCAACAAATATTGAGTCTGTGTGTATAGTTGTGGTCTCTGATCTAACCAGGAATGTTGTTGGTGATTGTCAATATCCACAGAATTTTTTCGATCAGAATTGAATGTATTAGCATTTCCATGAGTTGGGGAATCGCAGGAAGATTGTCGTTGACCTAAAGCAGAGAATTCGTTTATTTCTCGACAAACATGTTCACGTTTTGGTGATTCATGGGGCAATTGTTCGCTTAAAATGAAAGAAATTAGTATTGAGTAAAAAATAAAAACTAACGAATATTTTTTAAGCGCAAGGCGAATTAGGTCAAGTTTCTCATTTGCTAGAGCACAGGTCTCATGAGCGTTCATAACACCTAAAAAGTAAGAAAAAGGATGATAAAGTGGAAATATAAAAAGGCTGAAATGCTCTAAAAATTAGATAATTTTAGGTTAAAAAACGTTGGAATGAAGGAAGAATAAGGAATCCCGAATTTCTTGTTAGGAGTTTACACTTTAGTCAAGATAAATATTAACTTAAACATCCCAAAACATAGAATTTCATGCAAAGAAGAACCGCACATTCGATTATTTACAAATAAAATTTAAATTAAAAAAAAACGAACTTTTCTGGTCAGGTTTCTTTTGTTCACCAAACAATTTAAGCATACTATTAGCCCCAGCAATAAGAGCTAAATTTAAAACAAAATTCTCTAGAACTAAAAAATATTTAAACCTGCTTCTTTTCTTAATCGATACATTAGGTCAGCAATTTTTGATTCATTTTTGTTTTCAGTACTGTCTCCATCACTTTCACGGCCATTTCCAGCAATGTTTGATCGTTCTTGTAATTTTAATCTAAAAATTCAAGTAAAATCAAAACGAAAAAAATCCCCCCAAATCGAAAAATAAAAAAAACAATGTACCCACATTTTGGATAGATGTCCCAGAACCCAAAATATTATACAGAAAAAATTCAAAATACCTTTCCAATTGCATCCTTAAAAATGTTGTCTTTGCTTTACTTTCCTCATAAAGTTCTCTTGAATATTCCATTAAATCAGGAGTATAAGCCCGAGGGTTGAGTAAATTGCCAGAAGCAAGCGAAAGGAATCTCTCGAGCCCATCTTTTGCTTTTAATTCTTTGGCTAATTCTTTCTAAAAAACTTTAATTTTATTTAAAAAAATTAATTTAATTAACCTGTATTCTTCCAAATTCCTCCCTCGAAGATAGAGGAGATTCTGACTTTGCGGGGGACTCAACATTTGCAACATTATTTCCATCATTTTCCGCCATTTTTTAGAAGCGAAATAAAAAAATAAAAATATGGCACCAAAACAAAGCAGGCAAGTGATGACTTTTAATTGTGAAAGGCCTCTCAAATAAATTAATAATAATAATAAAATATATGGCCTAAAAAAGAAGAGATTTAAATAAATTAAATAAAATGAGTTATTTTTTTATTGCCAAAAATTTATTTGAGTTAGCAACATTTAAGGATTCTCCTCTTTTTAACTTAAATATTTATTTTTAAAAAAAGCACGTCGGAATTTGATTATGAATAATAAATATATACGTTTAGCATCGATAAAGGAATTTTATTAAATTCCTAAAATTCCGAAAATGAAATTTAAAGAATTGATAACAAAAACAATGAAAGATAAAAATAAATTGGACAGACATTTTACAAAATGATTTTTCATCGAAAGAAAGATTACGAAACGTCTAATTTTTAAAATAGTAAACAATTTGATTTTACAGCTTTTCGTCATTATTGGAGAAGTGGATCTTTCCTGGCGTTTTTTGGAAACATGCAGATAAATTGATTCTCTAGTTTTTCCTTTTGAATTTTATTTCTAGTTTATCAATCCCGGTCCTCTTTAACTAGAAAATACGTTTTCTTCTCCATTAGCCCCATATAACTTAAAAATTTTTGCTTAAAATGCTCCTTTGAGTTACTATAAAAGCAATACACTATTAGTATAAAAGCGCCCACTAATGTCAGTTTATTTGGTCAGACGGTCAAGCTAGCCACTGCCTGTTCCGGGCTTGGGCAACCTAGTCCTACGGAAGTGGTGGAGTACAGGGTTTGCCCGTTTACCACTGTGCACCTCCTCGCGGTGTACTCTGGGCATTAATTTAATATATAAGCACGGTACAAACGAGCTTTTCACTTAAAGGTCAATTGCCCCAGTTGTACTAATGTAACAAGTGTTAAGGCTGAAGCATGTAATTAGAAGCTGAAGCACGTGATGGAACCCTATACGGGATTCTAGGGATCCCGTCCTCAGTTTTTTTGCGTTTTTTGGGATTGACGGGATTCTTTTATTAATATAAGAAAATAAAATAGCATTTAAAGAAATTAAAAGAAGCTTAAAGAAGTTTAAAATCCCTCCTAACAAAAATAGCATGGGAATTGGGAAGATACCGGCAGAATATTGTTTTAAGACAAAAATGATTCTAAAAAATCCCTCGCATTTTTTAATTTAATTTTTTATTTAAAAATAATAAAAAATTCATTGATTTTTTACTCTTTTGACCTATTCTCGAGGCGCCAATTGGCTTCAAGTGATTATCGCCCACCGCATTTTCTGTCACTCTTTGCATGCTATTGTTGTTTTTATTTTTTAAATTCCCCCCATATTTTTATTATCCCTCCCCCCCCTTCTCCCATTCCTCCTATTCTCGCCGGGAAAGTGTGTTGTTATTTTATTTATTTTATGCTTTTTGCTCTGCAGGCATAATAATTGAATTTGTGTCAATGCACACATTATTTGAATTGATTAATATTAAATAATGTTTGGGAAAATTTCTCGAGAGGCTGGACGGAATTGGTTTTAACAAAAAAAACGTTTTCATATTGTGATAAAAAATAATAAATATTTAAATAAGAAAATGGAGGAAAAAATAATTTAGTAAAATAAAAGTGCTTGTGTCCTAATAAAAATTAAAAAATAATTATTCTCTCACTTGCAATACAGTATCCCTCTCTTTTATTTTCCTCAAATTAAATATTACTATTTCAACTATAGGTACGAGAGAGTATTTATCCCTAAATCTTGCCACAATTAAAAATTCAGGCCAACCGGAATCAGAGTTTCGGAACTAATCTATCCCCTCACCAATAATCTCTTCTAGTCATTCCTTCAAAGACTCGATAGTTAACTTAAAAATTGAAAAAAACTTTTTTCTAAAAATTAAAAAAAATTCTCCACTTTTGAATTAAACTAAACAGCGGGAATTTTTAAACAAACTTAAAATAAATACATAATAAAATTTTAAAGAAAATAAAAAGCGATTAAAAACTTTGTAAAAAATATAATAATAAAATAAAAACTAAACTTTTTTTATTAACAAAAAGTTAATTCAAAATTTTTGTTGAAAGAAAATTATGTCAAAAAAAAATATAAATTTATAAGGAAAAATTTTTTTTAATTTATAATAACCAAAAAATTTATTTTTATTTTAATTAAAAAATAAAAGAATAAATAAATTTCTTTAATAAATATTAAAAAAGAAAAATTTTAACAGGATTAAATAAATCCCTTTTTTTATTTAATTAAATTATATTTATTTTTAGATAATTTCCTAAATAAATTATTTAATTGTTGCATAAAAATTAACAATAGAAAAAGACCAAAGAAAAAAAGAAAAAAATAATTATTCTAAAAAAAGATTACTATTAAATTTAATTAAATTTTTTTTATAAAAAATCTTTTGGTTTATTTTAGAGAGAATATGTAGGTATATTAAAAGTTATGGTGGTTGTTGGCTTTCCAAAAAAAAATAAAAAAAATTTTCCTACTACACTTCACTTTTCTTTCCCCTCAAAAACTAAAAAATATAAACATATACATATGTATGTATGTATATTTTATTTTTGCCTTCAACTTTTCGAAAAAATTTTTTTCTATTTTTCCTTACACCTTTCCATTTTTCTTTTTAAAATTTGTCAATGTGGTAAATTGGTCTATTGGGGATAAAAGCGGGAAGTTTTTTTAATCTAAGATTTTTTTTAAATTTTTTTAAAAGAGATTTAAAAAGGTTAAAAGTTTTTAAGCCAAAAAAACTTTTTTTAGAATTCATTCAATTAAAAAATAAAAAAAGTGAACACATTTCCTGTTACACACACAAAAACACTTTCTTTGAATGAAAATTCTTTCTCTATTTTATTTTTTGCTTTTTGCAGCAGCAAACTATCAAACACTCAACGAAAAGTGTTTGATATGTAGTTTTTGCTTTTTTCGAAAAAAAACTTTAAAGTCACGTATGTACATATATTTATTCTCAATGGCCATAATATGAATAGGAAAAGGTCGAGAATTAAATAAAAAGGAGGGTTTGAAAAGGAGAAAATTGGGAGAAAAAAGGAGAGTATATATGTACATAGTATATTGACAGCCTCTCAACAAATGAATTGATGTTTGGAGAATAGAGGAAGGAAGGGAGGGGGAAGGGGAAGGGGAAGGAAGGAAGCAAAGAATCAAGTCAGAAACTTTGGTGCTTTTTATTGTTTTAAGAAACTTTGAGAAAAGGAAAAGGAAAAGAAAGAAAATCTTTTTTTGGGGTTTGAAAGAATAAAAAAGAAATAAAAATTAGAAAAAAATTAAATATTTAAATTGTTTCCTAAAAAACAATTTAAATCCTCCTAGGGCTGAAGATATCGTCTACACTATATTGTACCAAGATGAAAATGAGTTACTAATAAAAATTCTTGAATATATTTAAATATATCACTTCTCGACTCCTTATTTCCACTTAATTTTATTGGTCCTGGAACTCAGTTTTTAAACATCTGACATGTTTTCAGCACCAGAACTTTTTTTAAACTCACGGTCCTCATTTTTAAGCCCAAAAGGTAAACCATAATAAAACTCTTTTAAAAAAACTCTTCTAAAGAAATTTCAAAATAAAATTAATATAATAATTAAAAAATATTTTCGTCCTTTCGCAACAAATAAATAGTCCTTTAAATAATCAAAATTTAATTGTAATATAATTAATAGATTAAATTTAGGGAAAATAAAAAGATAAAAATATTCTTATCAAATAATTAAATTTAAAAAAATTATTTAAAAATCATAATAATGATATTGTATGTATAGTATACATATAATTTATTATTTAAAAATTAAAATAATTGGTTAATTAATAAAAAAAATATTTTGCAAAATTAAGAATTTAAGTATAATTTAAGTAATTTAAGTATCCCCGATTTTCGGTTATTGCCGGTTTTTATCCCCGATTTTCGGTTTCGGTTCGGTTAATTAGAAAACAACCCTTTTACACCTTCCTCGGAAACTAGAAATGTACAAATTATAAATTCTTAATTAATATTCTTCAAAATTCATTTATTTTATCTTTCAATTTTCATTTTTTACATCAACAAAGACCGCAAGTATGTGAACATTTTTCACGTTTCTCTTCCTTAAAATTAAAAATTAAAGGACAGGTAAGGTATACTGAAAATTGTATATTATACTGAAGCGATTAAAGGCTATTTTAAATTGGTGTTATCTGAACCAGGGATGGGCTGGGTATAGAAAAATGTTAATTCGAAATTTCTTTGGATCAGGTATCGAATTTTGGATAACTATGCCCCTCCATGGTCTAGTTGCTCCCTCACGTAATAGACACCCAAAATCCTCAAAATCGTTTTTGGGTTTAGCTATAGTGAGGTAAGAATAACTTTAATCTTAAAAAATAACCTCAGAATATTCATCACTGTCACAATAACCATTTTTTGCCCACCCTTTACAAAAAGGATGAGCATCTCTACAATCTTTTTTCTCCCTCTGTTTTAATTCTTTCCCAGAATGTTTTTCATTTATTTTTTCTTTTTCATTTAAAGGTTTACAATAACCACAAGTTCTGGCACAATTCTTTTTCATCATAACTCGATAGGAAGGGTGGTGACAAAATTTTTTGTTTCTTTTACAATTTTTCCAAAGATCAAAACAAGTTTCATTGACTGTTTTAAAAAATAAAAATAATTATTTTGAGTGAAGGCTTAAAAAGGGAAGGCTTAATTCTCGTCTTTTTCCTAGTTAGTCTTCCAAGTTTTGGGGAATTTAAAGTCTATATTCTAATTTTTTTATTTTTTGAATCCATTTTCCAAATTTCAGTCTCTCATCATTTTAAATATAGTTAAATTTCTTCTATTTTCCACTCCAAGCTGCGAAACTTGGAGATAAAAAACATAAGAAGCTGGGAAAATTATTTATTTTTTCAATTTCTTAATTCACTTTCCAAGGGATAAGAGAGCTTTCGGGGTATGTAAATATCTCTCTTAATTCGTAGTCCAAAACATTACTAAAGTTGTTGCTTACATAGACACCCCCCCCCCAAAGACGTCCTTCAATTTTTCTTTTATTTTTTAAATATTTTTTTATTTTACCATTTTTATTTTTCGGCTTTCCTCTAATTTGTACTGTTTGTTGTTCCTTACTAACATCAATTTCTTCTTCAGGTAATTCCTCAAGAGAACCTACTCTATCTTTTATAATCACTTTCGATTCTCCTCCTCCATTATTTTCTTCTTCTCCAGAATCCTCCCCTTTATCTCCTTCTTCTTCCTCATTTCCACATTTTCCACAAGTTTTGGCACATTGATGTTCCATAAATGTTGCATAAATTTCTGAAGAGTTCTTTAAAAAATTTATTCAAAATTTATTCACCATTTGTGCATAAACTTTTCATATCCTCACAATCATCAATTTGATCTTTACAACGTTTTGTAAGGCATAAACCACAGGTTGCCGGACAGAATTTAACCATCATAGCCGAAAATTCTGACATTCCACATTTTTCTGTATTTTGATTACAATTTACAATTCCACCTTTAAATTCAAAAAAAATATTTGGAATCTTTTAAAATTTTAGTCAACAAGTTTATTTTAGATTTTTCATTTTTGCTAACAAATGAGAGAGTGCCTGGGGTCCCCAAGGTCCCACAGACACCCAGGCACTCTCTCCGGTGTAAGGAATTTTGGTCACCGGAATTTTGGTCACCAAACGGAAAAATTAATCTTATCTAAAACTGATATCAAGTTGATAAAAATATTGTTTTTCATCCCCCAGTTGATCAATTTCAATGTTTATCACTTTGCTGGCTGATCACTCGCCCGGTTGATCACTCTCGATCACTCTACCGGATGATTGATTAACTGGCAGAGTGATCAACATAGAAATTGATCAACTGGGGGATGAAAAACAATATTTTTATCACCTTGATATCAGTTTTAGATAAGATTCTTTTTTCCGTTTGGTGGCCAAAATTCCTCTTGGTGACCAAAATTCCGGTGACCAAAATTCCGGCACTCCTCTCTCCTTTGTAAGATTGCATAAAAATCGCAAGAAGCATGTGACAGACACTGTTCCACTAAGATTAATATTGTAAAGCAACAATACTGATTTTATGTAACCACAATACTAGCTTCTGTTGCTTGCGATTTTTATGTACCAGTAGCATTAGATTAAAAAACTTTACTCAATTTAAGATAAAAATTTATTTTTTACTTTCATCATTTTGACAAGCATATGAAGAATCTTCACAACAAATAGCACAAGTTCTACAAAATTAAATTAAAAGAAACAAAACATTATTCAAATACCTTCGACATTGTTCAGATAAATCTTTAAGTAAAGGATTGTCACATTTAGGATCTCTAGTTGCTGGATTACTTGAGGCTGTTGTTGTAAATATCATTCTTTAATTGTTATAAAAGAATTGTACATATACTTTGTATAAGATTCTGAAACCTGCATGACTCTGGATCTCTTTCATCTGGACAAGAAGTTGCATTCTAATTATATGTATAATAATAAATTTTGGATAATATTTTAAAAATTTAAATATTTTTTAGGTTAAAATTTTGGTACTTATTTAGTTCCCCCCCCCCCCCCCCCCAGTCAGTTTATTTCCAAAAATATATAAAAATGGTCAGTCTGAACAACAATTGTAGAACCCATCGAGCTGTGTCGATTGACACCAAAATCAACAAAATCCGACTTGATATGACCGAAATACAGACCCCTGAAAATTGAACAACATAGGGGTGATTTTTTTAAATAAAAAAAATTTAAGCAAATGATAGCTCATTCGAAAGAGCTCGTCGAACTGAGTCGAATGACATCAAAATCAACTTAAACGGACACGGTTTGACAAAGTTATGACATTGTTTAGACCTACCGGAGTCGACGAATTATGTCATATCTTTGTCAAATCAAGTCCGATTTCGTTGATTTTGGTGTCATTCGACTCAGCTCGACGAGCTCTTTCGAATGAGCTATCATTTGTATAAATTCCAGTCCCTATGATTTTTCGCCCCGGTGGTTCTGGGGTCTGGATTTCGGTCAAATCAAGTCGGATTTTGTTGATTTTGGTGTTTTTATATATTTTTGGAAATAAACTGACTGGGGGGGGGGAACTAAATAAGTACCAAAATTTCTTTCATAAATACATAAGAATTATAAGACTTAATCAAAATTTAATATGATATTATTAATTTATAAATACTATCGAATCTAACAATAAAAGATATTAGTGCACCTCAATTTAGGATACACATATTTCTTTAAAATTTCATTAACCATTTGGTAGAGGAAGCTATACCCCCTCCCGTTAATTTAAGATGCCCTTTATTATAAGATAATTTTTAAGTCTCAAGGGTGCATCTTTTTTTGAGGTTCTTCTGCATATTTTTAATTAAAAAATATAATAATTTCTATTAACTGGATATAAACGTAAACTATCATCTGTGCAACGCACTCTAAGCCTAGTAGAACTTAGTACAGAAGTAGCTGGAGTTTTTTCTGAAATTAATTCGCTAGAACCATCCTGTGCTGAAACAAAGAATTGTGAATAATTTGAGAAATAAATAAATAGAAAAATAGTTTTAATTAGGGAATAAATATAAAAATTAATTTTTAAAAATTTATTAAATTGTTTTTGTTGTTTTTCTTTTTGTTGAAAATATAATAATAATTTATTTTCCATTGCCTTCCAAATAATTAATAATTGAGAAAAGATTATTAAATTATCTCCTAATTAGGATCTACAACCCTACTTCAAATACAAGGGTTTCGTTAGTTAAGTTAGTTAAATTCACCTAAGAAGCATATCTTTTTTCATCCCTTTTAAACATTTGATCCTCCTATATATAATATAGAAACCCTAAATATCCTAAAAAATAATCCTATAATTAAATATCTGTTTACCATTAAATTCTATTTTCTCAATTACCAATTTATTATTCGTTTTTCTCCCCACATCCCTAACATTTTTTGATTTTAAGGTCCAATAAAGTTTAATGTGCACAACTATAAAATTAGCTACAGTTCCCCCTTTATCTAGTATTAAACTTCTCAATTCAAGTTTTACGCAACTTAAATTAAAAATTCAAAAATCAAAAATATTTAAAATTCTCTTAATTTAAAAATATCTAAAATAATTACTAAAAGTAAATGGGGGAATTAAATAATGAACAATAAATTTAAGACAGATTTTTAAGCACAAAAATAACAGAAAAGGATTAACTTTTGGCAAGAAGCACGCAAAATGAACAAAAGTAGAACAAAATTGACCTCAATAAAAATACAAAAAAAAATATTTATTTTTAATGTCCATCAAGCTTTTTGTTAATGTAAAAAGAATTAAATATATTTTTGGGGACACAATTCTTTGGCGATCCAAAGAACAAACATTTTAATTTTAGAGAAGGGAAAATTTGTTTAACTGTACATATATTTACTTGAAAAATTTTTTTAACTCGAAGTTAAAAGGAAAAAAATAAAAATTTAGAAGATCGAAATTACTACACAAATCAGATCAACAATAAGTAGCTAAGAAATATTCAAAATATCTTGAAGCTGTTAGTTTTGGTCAACAACTGGTATCGGAGTCAGAAAAAGCAAGATCGGGCTCGAGTCTTGTACTAATCAAATCGGATATTGGATTTCCCATTCTGATCGGAACACGGCCGACCTCCGTTCTTTTTGTATTTTGATTGTAATTCTGTTGGCTCTATATCATACCGCACCCTATGACTACATAAGAAATGTTCCTTCATTTTTTACAATAAAAAATTAAAATATTTTTATTCATTATTAATTATTTTAATTAACAATAAAAAATAAAAAAAATTTTTATTTTTTCTTATTTCTGACATTTACTAAACTTGGTAAAATTGGAAATTGAATAGGGAAATAATTATTATTTTTAATAGTTTCATTATTAAATATTAAATTTTCTCCACAAAAACCACACGTAAATGGGCATTCGAAGCGTAAAAAGGCAATCCAAACAGGCAATAAACAATAAGCTTTCCTTTCTGGACAATCAGAACGGCCGTTTAATCCTACACGATCAAAACAACCTTTAAAAATATTTTTTTAAAATTAATTCTAATTAAGCGGTCTCTGGTTAGACAATTTATTTATAAAATATTAACCAAGTAATTGTGGAATATTTGCATTGAAGATAGCTGCATTTGCTGGTATTTGGCCACATCGTTTACAAGTAAAAGGGCACTAATTTAAATTATTAATTTATTCTATTTTTCAATTTCTTTTTTAAATTTTTAAAAAAATATTTCCTCTTTTTATTTTTATTAATTTTTAAATTTTATTTTTAAAGTCAAAAACTCCAAAAAATTAATCTCATTACTTCTATAGTCATCAAATCAAAATAATTTTTATCATTGCAAAGTTTCTCATTTGCGGGACAATCAGATTCCCGACCAGGCACAGCTCTATCAATACAAGGAATGTTTACTTCATTAATTTTATCAGACGAGGGAAAAGAATGCATTGAATACCCCAAACCTTAAATTGTTAAAAATATAAAAATAAATTAAAATTATTTGAGAACCTCTTAAAATACAACATTTTGGACCTGGTAAATAAACTTTTCCGGGTGGACAGTTTCCGTTATCGTCTGGGGCTAGAAAGAAAATAATTTTTTGAATTATTTTTAATTTAACAAATAATATTCAAAATCATTTAGTTGAAATTCCACATTTCCATACCTGTACAAGGAACTCCCAAAGAGTCAATTCCAATCCCTGTATAACTTTGAGAAGAATGTTGTCCACTTAAATTAGGACATTCTGGTTGGCCTTCTACTCGATGGCAACATAAATGGTAGTTAGCCTCTGGGGTTGTTGCCTCGCAAAGAACCATAGTACTTGGACATTCGTAACGATTTGAAGAGAAGATATGTGGGGCTCCTTTTAAAATTATTTAGAGGTTAGGGTATAATTTAGTTAAAAGTATAGAAGAATTTAATTAAAGCTTTCCACATTTTGGTCAATTCAGAACCCAATATTGTAAACAATAAAATTTCCTAGTTATTTTATAAAACAAAGCGTGATTATGATGAGAAGATTTAAAGCTTTTCTCTAAAATGAGAGAGAAAGATCATCTCTAAAATTCAGTAAAATTTAATTTACTTCGACAACGTGAAGGTATTGCTTGATCTAAAGGAACGGGTAATTGCTGATATGTTTGAACAAAAATTGAGCTTTCTTCTACAGGGTGCGTAAAAAGTTCCCGGAATTTTTAAAATTTCAACTATTGGGTTTAAAGATTGATTATTAAAACAAAATTCGTTCACAATCATATTCAGCACTATTTTTGGTTCACAAAACATTTAGTCTATAAAAAATTTTCAGAGAATAGATGTCAAAAAGTCCTCTCAAAACTCCTCCAAAAATGTCGTTTTTTGAAGCGCTTGGTCGCAGCTGGTCGGCTAAACGGGTGTTGTTTACTTAAATGAAAATTTTTACCGTCCAACGCTGTCACAATATCAGAAACTGACACCAATAAGTCCGTGAGACTAATTGGTGTGTAAAAAAGACTTTTCCCGCAATCTGTGATGATTCGGGGAGGAATTTGTGCCATTGGAAGACACCGTTGGTTTTTATCGCCAAAAACGTCAAAATCAATGCTTATGTCTATCAAAATGAAATTTTGATGAATGTTTTACTTCCCTGGAAGCATCAACATTTTGGTGAAAATGATTTTATTTTACAACAGGACTTGGTACCAGCACATGGAGCTAAAACAACAATTAACCTCAATGCAAAGTTGTTTCATGGATTTTGGGGAAAGGATATTTGTCCCTGTAACTCACCGGTCCTCAATCCAATGGATTTTCGGTCTGGTCTATGTTGTAGCAGAGACTCCCCTGCACACGACACACGTCAACAGAGCCACTTAGGACGGCATTAAAATATTTCTGGGGATCAATAACAGAAGAGGGGTGCGCGACCAACGAAGGAATTTTTCGGTAGTGTTTGGGTGCTTGTATCTCGGCTGTCGGATCTCATTTTGAAAATTTGTTTTGATTATTTATTTACATGATCCTTATAAACGTTTTGTATGTGTAAACTTATTTTTATTATGATATACAAGAAAATAAATCCATTTTGATTAATTCCGGGAACTTTTTACGCACCCTGTAATACTGCAGTTTGTGAACAACATAATTGAACACTTTCGTCCCAAAAAGTAGGGAAAATACATTGAGATTGAGGATTTGTTTGTATTGCTTGTGTATTAAGTCCAATTGGTGCTTAAAATATTTAGACATAAACCCAAAATTGAATGGTTATTTTGAAAAATTCTTGTATTGGTAACCCCCCCCCCCCCCCCTCCTCCTCTAATAAAAGATCAAAAACAGATGCCGGTAATGTCAAATAAACTAGTAAGTTTATTGTAATGAGGGGTTTTTGCGGGATCCTGTAATTGACACCATTTATTTCTATTTATCACAACAAAATTCTAAATTGAAATCTAATCTTATCTAATATAAAAATATTACTTACAGTAGCAATACCAAATAGCATTAGATTTAAAAATAAAAAGGGAGGAAAATAAAATAATAATTATTTTTATTTTATTATTCATTATTATTTCATAAAATATTTTTTTAAATAAAAATATTAAATCTTATCTTTTATATATACTATTGTTATTTAATAAAAACAGGTAGAAATTAAAACAATAATGTTTGATTAGCTAACAACATTAAATATTTTTAAGAAAATATAAAATGTAATACATCAAAATACGGCAAAATATTATTTGATGTCTGGAACGTAATTAATTTGTATTGTTTTAATTTAATAAAGGAAACATGTACCTACTATATTGTTATGTTGAAATTATTGGAGGCTTCCATTACAGTTAAAAACGTTAGTATTTTTTATTATTATAACGGTGACCGGAAATATTATTTCTTTGAAAGGCCGGCTAAAATATTTTCGGAAAGTAGTTCAAATTTTTTGGAAATTTGGTCATCAGAAGGAATCCAACTTGTGTAGCCATAGAAAATTTAATTTTTAAAATAATACTACTAAATTTCAATTTCATATAGCCGAGATTTTGATCTCGTTTAGAGAAAAATCAAGATAAAAAACTGAAGTGATATGGCCATAATTTAATCATTTTATTTTTTGCCATTCAAATAATGCAATTAGAAAACGATGCAAACACCTTCAGGAAGGCTAGTCCGGGATAATGCTTTTACTAGTTACAATATCAACTAATTTAACACAAAATCTCTAACAGAAATAAATCATCTCTGGATATAAAAACTATTTTAATAATTACCCTCAATTTAAGGGTAGTCTTAATATAGCTTAATTTAGTTTTATTTTTTTAAATCTCCTCAATCTGAAAAATAATTTTGTGACAAATACAAGTTTTAAACAAAATAATTTTAACCATATTAGAAAAATAAATATACATTTACATAGTAAAAATGCAATTACATATAATTAGAAAATGTAAAGATAAAAAATAATATTCCAGTTTTGTGTCATCCCTAAAATTTTTTAAAAAAAATTTCTTCAAAAACACAAAATCATTCAAAATAACCATCAAAAAATTCCAAATATTATTTAAAAATAACCAAAAGAAATCCCTTGTCATCCCTTTCTCTCACCAATAGTATTGTCGCTGTCCATATGTGGGTTGTCTAGGATAAGCTGGATAATGATTTGAATTTGGATAATAAGGACGGTTCTGAAAGTGAATAAAAATATTAGAAATTAGTTTTCTTTAAACATTTCAAGTTCTTATTATTCATTCAAAAATTCAAATTCTATCCCTAACTATCTCAATCATTCAGAGAACTTTGCTAAAAATTAAAAAACTGATACCATTGGCGGATGAGAATATTGATGATAATTAGGTTGATTATAATTGTGAGCCAATGGAGGAATACCATATGACGGCCTTGGTGGATATGCCTGATTCAAAGGTTGCGGATAACGATGTGGTCCTTGCATTGAATAAGGAGATTGATTATACGGTCCAGAATATGAAGAATAATGATTGTGAGGAGGATATGATGAATGTCTGGGGCGATTAACATCCTTAAAATTAAAAAAAATACGAGAAGTTAAAGAGAATTTTTCGTAAATGGAAGAAAATTCAGTTAACAAAAGAATTTTAAATTTCAATAAATTTTTATTTCTTTAAAAAAACCTGTTGTTCTCTCTGCCAAGCCATAATCTTCCTTAATTGCCTTGCCGAATTATCACCATCAACCATTTTCATCAAATCAATAGGCGGTCCTTTTGGTGGTTCAGAAAAAACATTTTTGAGTTCTTCGCATTTTTGTTCAATAAATTCTTTTGTAGGGAATTCTTCTTCCTAAAAAAATGAATAAGATTTGAAAAAAAATAAAAATCAGTGTTTTAATTAAAATAGGTAAAGTTAAATTAATTTTAAATTAACACATATAGATTTGAACTTAACAGAAAGGGGAAGGAAATATGTGAAAATTCTAGACGTGAAATATTTTTGCCTAGAATTCAAAAAAAAATATTAAAAAAGGACAAGAAAATTTTACTTTTGAAAATATCTATATCGATTAGAAATTTACAAACCCATTCAACTGTATCGTATAGCCATTGGTCTATTGCTTTTTGATCAATTAAGGTGTTACGATCTCTAAAAGGTAACAGCTTCAATTTTTCATCCCTAAAGTGGCGAAATCTGAGACTTAAAGTCATTGGCTTTTCGTAAACCTAAATAAAAATAAATTCTACTAGAAAAATTTTAAAAAACCAAATACGGCTTTCCCATCCAATTAACACCAATAATTTGATCCAAATAAATTATTAATTTTCCTCTGCCTTGCGAAATTGCCTTAAAATTTATTTAATTTAAATAAAATTAAAAAAAAACTTTTTTATTATTCGGATTAGGCGGGGCACGAATTTCAACAAAGAAACCGGTGGCCACACGTTCAAACACATCTTTGCCATAATCGAGTAAACGGCAGAGATCGTCCATTGTTACTACCTTAAATTTTTTTAATTTTCGAAATAAGGTTAAGAAAATTTTAGTAAAAACAGGAAAGATTGTTGTGCTTGAGATACTTACATATGTATCATTGACGTGGTCAATTACACCAAATAAAACAGAAAATAAAAAAATTAAAAGAAACGAGCCGAGAATTTGTTAAAAGGAAAAAAACGGCATAAAAACCCCGACGAGAAGGGTTAACAAAATGTTATTCCTTCATAAAAGTAAACGCCAAGAAAAGTCACATTTAAGTATTATTTTAGAAATAAAAACATTAAAGAAACCATTTTAGCAATATCTTCTTTTGTTAAACCATTAGGAAGTTCTTGTTCTTCGGGAGTTGATTGTAGAGTAGAATTACCAGTATTTTCATTCAAAACATTTGTTTCTGTTTGTTTCCCATCATCAGATTGAAGAGAAGAATTTATTTGAGAAACATTTTCATTTTTTATTTCAATTCTTGTTTCAGCCTCTTTTTCACAATTAGCAGACTCTAATGCTTCATTTGAATTGTTTAGGTTGTCAGACTTATACTCCTCAATTGCTTTTTCAATTTCTTCTCGTTTAGTTTTTAATTCGTGGACAGAAGGGACAGGAATATTCTGAGAAAATTATTAAATATTAAAATAATGAAAAGAATTTAGAAGTCAGTCGGAAACCCTTTTGTCAGTCGCCATCCCTCAGCCCTTTGCTCATACTTTCGGAACTTATTTACTTTAACTATCTACCCCATTTATTCGCGAGAGAAGAAACAATTTATTCGCAAGAAAATTATATAAAAACACATGTAAACGTATATCAAAACACACACACAAACACACATATATCAAAAACACACAAAAAATGTTATTCGATATTCTTCGGCAATCTGTGTCCAGAAATCTATCCATTTACTTTAACTTTATTCGCGAGATAGCATGTGTGATTTTATTTACGTTCAATACACACACTACATTCTTTTCAGCTAGAAAATTTTTAATTTTTACATTTGT